>JANVCQ010008614.1:0-13265 GCA_025531925.1 Erythroxylum plowmanianum | reverse complement strand
GGATCGCATAATCTGCCCCAAACCCGCCCCATTGCCATTCCTATCAAAATTTGATTTTTAGAAATAAATTTTGAACATACTAATCGATTAGTGGGAGATATTAGTTAGTCAAATATTTCTTAATGCCTACATTAGTCTAGTATAATGTATAATAGGGAACTAATAAGCTCGAATTAGCTCTAAGTGTATACTTATGAATTTTAGAGAATTATATTTTTATATAATTTTTTGGATTACCTCAATCTTATAATTTTATCAAAACTATGCTTAGTGATGATAACAAACCAAATCAACAAACATTTTCATTAAAATTTTCATTTTTTCTTAAGTGTTATAATAATAATTAATTAATTATACACCTTTTACGTATCATATATTAATATCCAACTTAATTAGCAAAAACTAAAAATATTCTTAATGTGTTCAATTCTTTGAGATCATAAAGATCTTAAACTTAAATTTGGGAGTCTCACGCACATTATATATAGGGACATCAATTTGGCTTAGGCTCAAGTCTAATTCGATTCAAAGTCAATAAATAAAGTATGAGATAACTAAATTTCAAGTTAAAATCAGATTATAAAAATAAATAAATAAAAACTTCAAGTTGGGCATAGGCTCAAGCTCCACGACCCAATTTGACTAAAAAATTGACTAATTTAAAGTAACAAAATGACGTCATTTTGTTATTAGATGAGTAAAAAAATTATCTCGTTGTTCCCAACAACTAGATTTTGTTTTTCCCTTCCATTGTCGTAAGCCCCAAATTAACTTACTTTATGAAATATGACCCAGTAGCTTCGATTTATCGCGTGCCACTTATTATTCGTCACTTCCCTTGTCATTTATTGTTATAAGTTATTCATTTCTTGTTCTAGGTTTGTGAAATTATGGGTGTTCTTTGTGTTTTGGAAAATCGAGTTAAGTTTTGTCTTCTAATTTATATTGGGTCAAGGGAGAAAATACTATAGTTTTTGGTTATGTTTTACCTAGTAACCACTATAGTATTTATATGGATTTTACCTATCTCGATTTTTTAAAATTGAAGATAATATCTTCTAAAAATGTTTATTTGGATTGGGCAAGAAAATTAGATGTTTATCAAGGTTTACATTTTTGTTACAGAGAGATAATATAATAGAGATTATTTATGAGACATATTTAAGCCAGTTGATTGATATGAAAAGGTGTGGCTCAATCAAGTGGTAGATCTTTATATATATTTCTTATTAATATGAGAAAATGATAAAAAGTATAAAGTAAGATATGTCACCATTATAAAATTCAAGGCATATCTCAATTTTCCACTTTGATTTGAATTCTTGAACATTAAACCAATAATTACTTCATGCCATATATGTCCTTAAAGGCTTTAAATGTGAATATTCACCAAGTCCAGGCTATGCTAGAAATTTTTTGTAGGCAATGACTTGATAAACTTATATGTGGTTATTTATGTATGAAAAACACCTTATCCTTAATAATATCTCTAATGAATTTCAATGTGCCATCAATATACTTTGATCTCTCGTGATAAACAAGATCTTTAGCCAAACTCAAAGCACTATAACTATCATAAAAAATGACAAAGTCTTGCACATTCACATTTAAACTATCAATAAGACCACACAGATATATACCTTTTTAACCCCTTCCATCAAGAGATATGTATTCTTTTTCTGCTATAGACAAAGTAGATGTAGACTAAAGTGTTGTTTTCAACTAATCACACGTCTAAAAAGAGTAAAGATATAACATGTCAAGGATTCCTTTCTCAAAAGATCTTCATCATAATTATGATCAATACACCAACAATACTACTAGTAGAATCACCACAACAATAAACCCTGTAAATATTAAGCATACCTTTCAATTATCGCAAAATTTACTTAATAATTTCCTAGCAACTTTTTCAAGATTACTCATACGCCTGTTTACCATACTAATAGCATGTGTTAAATATTGGGTTCTGCATACCATAGCATACATTAAACTTCCAACTGTACTCAAGTAAGGAATTTGCTTCATGTAATCTTTCTCTACATCTAAACTAGGTAATCCACTAACATCAAGTTTAAAGTGTGCGGAATAGAAACTGGCTTTGACTAATCTATTTGAGAAGATTGTAGCACTTTTCATTGTACTCTTATTGGGACAAATACAATTGGCCTGCTCTTTAATCTATTCAAATCTCCATGCCCTTTTTTTTCAGCACTGAAATTCTTTATTTCAAACTCACTGCTTAATTAAATATTCAGATTATTAATTTTAGCTTTATTGTTAGTTATAATTAACATGTCATCAACATAAAACTACAAACAAATATATCAACCATCTGACATCTTCCTAAAGTAAACATAATTATCAAAATGATTACAAACTAAATTGTGAGAAAGCATATATACGTTAAAGATATTATATAAGAATTTTTTCAACAAACATACATGGTCTTCTTTTCAATGTTGAGAGAACCTTTGCATCTAACTAACTTTACATCCTTTAGTAATAGTAAAAATCATTGTCTCACTTTTTTCATGGACTGCAATTCCTCATTTTTTGATAATTAACCATCATGATGCTTCTTTACCATCCACTACCTTTCTATAAGCACATGGTTCATCATAAACTATATTCTTAACAATTACCAAAGCATATGCAAAATATTATTTTAGACAATATCATCACAATTTAAATACCTGTCATGTCTTTTTATTTCTCTCCTTATTCTTTTTATTGCTATACTTTATGGTTATTCTTATTGCACATCTATAGTTGATTTTAACTATCCTACTTAGAGTTTCAATTTGAAACTTCACCTTCTAGCTAGTTAATATCCTAATCCTTTTTACCTACAAGATCATCAAGCTCTTCTCTCTAGCCAAATATAGCATATTCACTAGAAGTAACATTTATGCTAATAATAAATTTTGGAGTTATATTATTTTCAATACACCATAATCCATACCTTTTAACTTTAGCACCATTCCTTAAAAATATGCAATTCATTATCTTGGGCTTCAGTTTATAATCATTAACATGAACATAAGAAGGATAACTAAATACACATAGATCAAAATAATTAGAAGGAGAACCATACCGTACCTTTTAAAGAGTCCTAAAATATGTTGTTGTCAATGGAGATTTATTCATATAATAGGAAACAATGCCAATTTTCTGTCCCAAAAATTACTTTGAAAGTCCAACATTTAATCGCAATTGTTGAACATATTATATAAGTATTCAGTTCATACTCTATTTTCTTATGCTATATGACATACACCATGGTGCCTCACTATAGCTTCCTGTAGAACTCATTAAATGATTTGTTATAAATTTTCATCTCGTTATTTACTCTGAGTTTCATGAACTATTTTTTGGTGTATTTTTCAGCCATAGTCTTTCACTCCTTAAACTTTCCAATCACTTCATCATTTGATTTCAAAAAGTACACATAACTTTTCCAGAATAATCATTAATGAAAGTAACAAAATAATTGCATCTTCTTTGAGTTTGAATTAAAGTATACCCCATAAATTTGAATCAATATAATTAAGAATACTAGTAGAAGTGTACTTAGCATAATCAAATTTGGTCCTCTATTGCTTGGCAAGGACACAAGACATATAGAATTTCCTCTTCCTAGATACAACTTCATCTAACAATCCTTTCTTACGTAATATTTTAAGTCCTTTCTCACTCATGTATGTGCCACAACTTTCTAATAACATCATTCTGTTGAAGATTGAGAGACAACCACCAATCCCTTTATTTTTTTTTGAATTAAGACATAAATTTAGTGTGATAATCTTCCTTTCATCACAATTATAATGCCCTCAAACACTTTAAGCTATATTGATCATCATAAAAAAGCTTATACCCTTGACCATTAAAAGTATCCGTATAATTCAATTTTTTAAAAGCTTAGGACCATATTAGGCATTCAATATTCTAATAACTCCATTATGCATTTGGATTATACTAAGCTGCTATATTTGATATCCCAATTTAACAATACTATTTCATTTTTTTTAAAGAATAGAACTAATTCTTACTGGAATTCATATGATAAGATGTGACATTATCTATCACCCACTTATTTATAGAATTAGAATTACTAACAGTTAAAATGTTACTACCTTTTCTATGCTCTTCATCAAAATTCTCATGTACAATAACAACACTTATTTTTTCATTTATTTCCTTTTTCTAATTTCCCTTTTTTGTTGTAGACAATCATTTTTAAAGTTCCCTTTTATTAATAGTGTAAAAGACCTTTTCTTTAATTTATTGGACTGCATAGCATCATTTAACTCACTAATACCAACAGTCTCTCTACTATACATCATAGTATCAACAAAGTTTTTATATAAATTAGGCATGAACATAAAAGGATTATTACTTAATCGTCATCTTCAATTTTAACTCCAACATCTTGTAAATTTAAGGTGATTAAATTAAACATATTAAAATATGATATTTCATTAAATGTACTTTCTATCATCTTTAAGGTATGCAAATGTTTTTTTATATAAACTATTTGCTAAGGATTTGTTCCTATACTTCCTTTCAAGTAATTTCCATAATGATGCAGTAATTATATCCTTAGTGAACTTTATTATGACTTTGTCTCCCAAACTTAACAGTATAACATTAAGTGCCTTTTGAAAAATTTCTTCCTTCTATAGTGCCTACAAATTCATTGGCAGATTTTCTTCTCCATTGCATATTCACACTGAATAAGAAGTGCCATCATCTTCACTTTTTATAGAGAAATCATTCCATCAATTGAAATTTTCAATTTTAAATTTTTGGAGAGACATTCTAATAATAGAACTTCTATTCGCCAGGAATCTGTAGGCTTTGGTGCCAATTATCATACAATAGTAAGAATATTTAGTAAAAAATATAATTTATGCAATTTGTGTTGAGTTTTGGCTCCTTTGTTGTCCCATATTGGTTGAAGACAACAATTGAGACAAGTCTCTTACCTATATAAGGAGGTTGCTACCTTCTTGTTTAATGCACCAAACAAAGTCAAGGATTTGTATGACAAATTCGACTCTAGTTAAATTCCTCTTTTGAGATGAGAGTTGGAGAGTTTGCCTTGGGTATTTCTTCGTGATTGTGTTGGTGTATTAGGGGATTGGGTGAGAGGAAAAATTGTGTGATTGTAAGAATTTTTCACATAGTAGATTTTCTTCTCGGTGTCCGTGGTTTTTCTCCGGTTTGAGAGTTTCCACGTAAATTCTCTTGTGTTGTTATTTTCTAATATTTTGGCCTATCAAATATCCTTGGGTTTGAGTTTAGGAGGTCTAAATTCTCAATAATTGGTATTAGAGCCAGGTGTGTTTTTCTTGAAAATTCTAAGTATGCTTGTGGTCGCAGTTTTGACTGATCTTCCACATCAGAAAAGATTTTCTTGAGAAAGGTTCATTTGGTGCAGTGGAGTTTTGGTGTGGTAGTGTGGTAGTACATGTCTAGGAAAGTTTTGGCTAAGGAAAGACTTGGTATTTAAGTGTGTCCATTGTAACCCACCTCTCTTTCCTGGGAACTTTCCTAGTGTACTATTCATTTTTACGGCAAAATTCATCAAGGCAGAAGAGCACAAGAAAAATGTTAGAAAATAGGGCTTGGAATCCTCTTAGATTTGAGGTACAGAAATTCGATGGGAGAATCAATTTTGGTTTGTGGCAAGTGCAAGTCAGGGATATTTTGATTCAGTCGGGGTTACACAAGGCATTAAAAGGCAGACAAATCCCTGATATCAGTACAGGCAAATCTAGTATGAGCGATGAAGATTTGGAGGATCTGGATTTGAGAGTAGCAAGTGGGATACGATTGTGTTTGGCTAAGAATGTCCTTGCGAATGTGCATGGAACATCTACAGCAAAGAAGCTCTGGGAAAAGCTCAAGGAGTTGTATCAAACAAAGGGCATCTCAAATCGGATGTACCTAAAGGAGCAGTTTCATACACTACAGATGAGAGAAGGTACTACAATTTCAGATCATTTAAGTGTTCTCAATGGGATCGTCTCTGAACTGGAGACAATTGGAGTTCGTATAGATGATGAGGATCAAGCATTGAGACTCATCTGGTCTCTTCCACCTTCATATGAACACATGAAACCGATTTTGATTCATGGGAAGGAGAAGATAGTTTTTTCTGAAGTTACCGAAAAACTTTTTTCAGAAGAGAGAAGAATGAGTGGTGGAAGAAATGTTCTTCCTGAAAGCTCAGCTCCGGTGGTAGCTGGATATCGAAAGAAGAACTCCATGAAGAAAAATGTAGTATGCTGGACGTGTGAACAATCTGAGCATGTGAAGAAAAATTGTCCGAGAGGTAGAGTGAGTTTGGCAAGAGGCTCTGGGTCAGTTAATGGAGAGACTGACAATGTCGTTAACATTGTCTTTATGAATGATGATCTTACTCTCTAAAAGAAGGGGCATGTACATCCTCATGGCATGCCGCTAATCTCAAAGTTGCCATGAAAGAGGATGTGTTACTGTTAACGGGTCCACAAGTTTGCACACGGGCATTGGTTTGGCATTAATGCAAGGTGTGTGGTGGAATTTATGTCGATGGTTGATGAACTTCCAGGAAAGCCAAACATGAAAGTTACATTATAATTTTTCAGCAAGGTTATTTTCGACATGTGCCGAAATAAAAGACTTAGAATTGGTTTATTCTGAGTGGGTATGCTTTTATGGTGGAACATGATGCTATAAAGCATGATAATTCTCTACAATGAGAGTTATGTTATTTTTAGGAGATCTACATTAAAGTGGAGTGTGGTTGTGGGATCAACCAAAGTCGTCAAGGTGGAGATTGTTGAGTTTTGGCTCCTTTGTTGTCTCATATTGGTTGGGGACAACAATTGACACAAGTCTCTTACCTATATAAGGAGATTGCTACCTCCTTGTTTAATGCACAAAACAAAGTCAAGGTTTTGTATGACAAATTTGACTCTAGTTAAATTCCTCTTTTGAGGTGAGAGTTGGAGAGTTTGTCTTGGATATTTCTTTGTGAGTGTGTTGGTGTATTAGAGGATTGAGTGAGAGGAAAAATTGTGTGATTGTAAGAATTTTTCACATAGTAGATTTTCTTCTCGGTGCCCGTAGTTTTTCTCCGGTTTGGGAGTTTCCACGTAAATTCTCTTGTGTTGTTATTTTCTGATATTTTGGTCTATCAAATATCTTTGGGTGTGGGTTTAGGAGGTCTAAATTTCCAACAATTTGGTGAATATGACATATGAGGAGGAAGATATATTTCTTACTATACTACTATTATTTGTAACGCCCGAACTTTCTCCTCTTTTCAAATTAAACTAGACTATGAAGATCTTACTCACGATCACGATCTTGTTCTTGGTGTCACTCCCCACTTTTATTTTCCCAGCCCAACATAGCTAATTAGGACGCTGATCAGTAGCCTTTCGCATATGTTTATAAAGTCTTTAACTCTTTTCTCCTTTTTGATATGGGATTATGATACCACCTCTACATGGGATCCCACTATAGAGATATTTACAATTTATGCTACTATTTATGAGTTTTCTTTCCCAATTTCTAAGGTTTATGCTACTACTTATGAGTTTTCTTTACTATTTATGAGTTTTCTTTCCCAATTTCTAAGGTTTATGCTACTACTTATAAGTTTTCTTTCCCAATTTTAAGAAAAGAGTTGAGGTCCATGGGCCTTTGCAGATGAAGATAAAGATATTGAGTCATGCTTCTATTAGACGATTACTTCTTTTTTCTTTTTTTTTTGTACACAGGAAGCTAAAACATTAAGAATCAAAAAACAAAGTCATAGGGGCGGGGCTTCCTGAGCGGCGGCAGCGAGGATGGCGCAGTCCAGATGAATCTTGAAGTAAAACTTCGTGGATAAGCGATGGCGGGTCCCGTAAGTACTGAAGGCCTAGCCTGGATGCAGCTGCTAAAGAGGCAAGGAGATCAGCACACTGGTTACCTTCGCGATGGATATGCTGGAAGTGGACCTCCCACGGCCGGTGGAGTAACCCTCGGATACCTGTCAACAAACAAGAGATGTCAGTCAAGTTGGCAGTGGATGGGGAGAGGACGTTGATTACCTCAAGCGAATCCACTTCCACAACCACGCGGCGATAGCCACTATCCCACACCAAGCTGAGCCCTGTGTGGACTCCTCATAATTCGGCCTCGAGGGGGGTACCGCGTCCAAGATAATGAAGAAAGCTGCCACACCAAAGACCATGGCAATTTCTCAAAAAACCCCCAACTGCGGTCTGGAGCGACCCAGCGCTGGCAGTGCCATTTGTGTTCAGTTTGATCCATCCCTCACGGGGTTTCGCCCAACCCACCAGAGTACCCCGAGGAAGCCTCGAGTCAGGGAAAACCTGATTAGCCAGCGAAAGAGACTTGACAATCCAATTGCTGTAGTCCAGGACAATGCGCACACCATCGGGAGGCCAGTTAAAAGCAGGATTGAAAATGCTTGTGTTCCGTCATTTCCAAATGAACCAGCAGGCAACGCCAAAGAGGAGCGCCCAGTCAAAATGATGGAACCGGAGATGCTTGCTAAGGTGGGATCCGAGCCAACTCTCCGCATCAAGGGTGAAAAAAAACCCGATCGATAAGGTGAGGAGGAAATTGCTGCCAGACAGAGGTTACCCTAGGGCAATCTCGAATGGCGTGCTGGATAGTCTCCTCTTGGCCACAAAAGTGGCAACTGCTATCTGGAGTAAGGGAGCGTTTAGCCCGCTGCTGGTTCGTTAATAATTTCTTGTTAACCAAAAACCAGAGAAAAGCCCGAATCCGTTGAGGACCGGGTCATTTCCAGATGACCTCCCAAAGCCGACACCTCTCGGTCGGGCGGGACTACTCGATAAGGTCATAAGCGGAAGCAACTGTAAACCCACGAGGGTAAGTGGGACCCCAGACCAATTGGTCAGTGCCTCGCCCTGTGCGCAGCGGGCAGAAAAAAGCAACCCACAAACAAACAGAAGCAGGTATTCTGCAGGTAGTGTTGGAACCGATGCCATTGCCACTCACCCCCTCATTCAGATAAGTAGCCACTGTAGCGGTAATGTCGCTAGACGGCACATCAGTGGTGGTCACTAAATACAATAGACCCAAGTCTTCAATCCAGTTGTCCAGCCAGAAGAGAATCCGTCCCCCGTCCCCGAGCTTCCAGGCCGCTCCTTGCCGCACAACAGGCCATGTTGCAGCTATCCCCCTCTATGTCGAGGAGGCGCCAGGACAGTCCAACGTCAGAGGGAGATGAGTAGAATCCAGGCGGTATTTGGCCCGGAGGATCTGGACCCACAAAACATGAGGTTTGGTAAAGAGGGCCCAACCTAACTTAGCGAGGGACGCATCATTGGATGAACGAATCCGCTTAATGCCCAGTCCTCCTGCATATTTGGGTTTACAGACGGTGGTCCAATTGATTAGATGGATTTTCCGCTGACCATCATGGGCTCCCCAGATGAAGTTCCTCATTAATTTTTCCAGTCCATCGCAAAGCTAGCAAGGGAGCCGAACCGTCTGCATAGTGAATATGGGAAGTGCAGCAATGACGGATTGGGTTAAGGTAACCCGACCTGCCAAGGTTAACTGACGAGCTTTCCAACCCGAGAGTTTCATCTGGGCCTGATCAAAGATATACTGATAAGTCTGGCGAGTAGTACGCTCATGTAACAACGGGACCCCCAGATATTTGCCAAGATTAGTCGTACTCTGGACATGAAGGGCGTGGCTAATCAGGCGAGCGGTGGCTCTAGGAACATTCTTAGAAAAGAACAGCCGAGTTTTAGCTTTATTGACGCTCTGGCCCGAAGCTGCACAAAAGAGCGCTAGTGTGCTATCCAGGAGCTAGGCCTGCAAAACCGTGGCTTCCGCAAAAAGGACTAAATCATTCGCAAAGAAAAGATGCGAGAGCGGGGGTCCCTGTCTACTGAGTTTAAGCGGCCACCAGTGTCTGTGGCCCACAGCCCAATGGATGAGATGCCCCAATCGTTCCATGCACAAAACAAAAAGATAAGGAGATAACGAGTCCCCTTGACGAATACCGCGAGAGGGAGAACAAGGATCAGATAAGGTACCCTGCCAGTTAACTTGCATGGTAACTGTGGTAACACACCGCATGATGACCGAAATGAGCGGAGTGGGGAGGCCGATATCGATAAGGGTGTCCTGAATGAAGTCCCACTGAAGGCGGTCATACACCTTCTCGAGGTTGACCTTGAGAGCAAAGTACCCCGTTTGGCCCCTCAGGGACCGCATCGTGTGGATGCCTTCCTAGGCGATAATAATGTTATCCGTAAGATGCCGGCTAGGAATAAAGCTACACTGGTTATCGGCCACGAGGTAACCTAGGTGACTTTTCAACCGATTAACCACGACTTTGGTAATAATCTTATAAAGAACCGTGCAAAGGCTAATGGGTCGAAATTGGGAAATATAAGTGGGGTTAGGATTTTTCGGTAACAAGACCAGGATAGTGTGGTTGATGTCCTCTTCCCACTTCTCCAGACGGAATATAGCTTGGACCAACTCCACCACAACCGGGCCGATAGTGGTCCACTGGGACTGATAAAAAAGCACATTAAACCCATCCACTCCCGGGGCCTTATGGGGGTTCATAGAGAAGACAGCCCATCGAATTTCCTGGGCATGGATGGGGGCCTCGAGCTCAAGGCTCCCGTCCCCCTGAAGAGGGGGGAAGGCTCCACAAATGAGACGCGACGGATCGGTCGCTCCATTAGTAGCATACAGGCGGACATAAAAGTTCAAAGCAAGAGACCTCAGGAGCCCTTGATTAGAAATTAAAAGACCCTCGTCACCGTAGAGGCGATCGATCTTTAAATGCCGTCGTTTAGCCATAGTGAGGGTATGACCTGACTCAGTTGGTCTTCCAAATCTTGTAATGAGGGGAGGGGTCAGTGTGCATAACACGCTGAATGCCCTCCAAACGGTCGAGGAGACGGTTCTTACGATGAAAAATATGGCCAAAAACTTCTCGATTCCAATGAGTCAAGTGGTTGGCTAGTTTGTCGAGGGAGGTCCTAAATGTCCCCTCATCGGGGTGCCAATGAGCCGCAACTGTATCACCAAAACTGATATGAGAGAGCCAAGCATTCTGGAAGCGAAAAGCAGGAGGGTGGGACCGGCCCGAAGAGGTCCCATTAAGACGGATCAGAAGGGGCCGATGATTGGATCTAAGGAAGGGAAGGTGGTATACGACAGTCTGAGGAAAATGCTCGAGCCAAGACGTGGAGCCAAAATCTCTGTCGAGTCAGGCTTGGATGACACCCCGCTTCCATGTAAAATTCGATCCGACGAAACCCAAATCGTGGAAACCGCAATCATGAACCCAAGTCTGTAATTGGGGGTTGACGACCCGTGCGGACAGGGCTTCCCCCTCTTATCCGCCTCAGTCAATTTAGCATTGAAATCCCCACCCACTAGCCAAGGCCCGGGCAGAGAATGCCCTATCCAATGGAGGAGGGGCCAGAGGTGCTTTTGGGTATTGTTTTGGGGACTCGCATAAATGATCGTGAAGGCGAAAGACTGTCCATTAACCATTACTTGCGTATGGATGAATTGACGATGAGCAAACAGCACCGAGACGTCAATGTTATTCTTCCAAAGCAACCAGATGCCGCTAGAAAAACCTTCGGCTTCAACTCGAAAGGAGAAATCAAACCCCAACTTTTGTTTAATGTTCACCGCCCGCGGCCCACTGATATGGGGTTCGACGAACACAAGGATTCCCATCGTATACGTCCGGGTGTAATGTCGAATAATGGCCGGCATGCGGCATCCTCCCGCGCCTTGACAATTCCATATCAGAATCAATATCATAATTTAAGGGGAGTGATGGGGCCCCTGTGTCTCTGGGCGTAAATCAGTCGGCGCAGAAGTAGCATCCAGGGCCTCACTAGGCAGGATGTCCATCCCAGTTGTTAGACTACATTCTAAATTCGGGTCTCCTGCTTCATTGTCAGGAGGGGCAGGGGGAGGAATCATATCCACTTCCACTCCATCCCTTGGGAGACCCCCTAGTGATTCGGGTTCATCCGACATAGGGGGGCAATCCGCAATAATCGAGCCATTGGTCGATAAAATTTGGCAATCACAAATCATCTCAAAATGGGATGCAATATTAATAGCAAGATAAGAGTTCGTTACCGTGGGTGCGAGTGGGAGCGGTGGGGGATCGGATGGGCCCACCTCGTGAGAGGTACCTGCAAGAGCACCAGAAAATATGGATTGCTGTAAGGGAACAGGGGACTTACCTTTGGGCCCATCCTGCACACTAGACTGGGGGCCTCCATGGGCTGACTTGGGCTACGCACTTCCTGCCCTGTGGTTCTCACCCAACTAAAGACGAAGCCTTACGTCCGAAGGAAGACTCTCCTCAGCTGCCGTCTTGTCCGAGTCCTCCATTGCCAGACGGGACAGGAGAGAAAACCTCGAGCCAGTCACCTGCAAATGGGACGTGTGGGAGCGGTTCTGGTCTTGTCGTTGCAGCTGGCCTCTGCGTTGTTTTCGTTGCATCGCTTGCCACTGTGCAGGACCGTTGGGGTGGGCAGCGGCTGGGTCCCCTGTTGTACGCGGAGCAAACGATCCAGTAGCGCCATCGTCATGCTCGGGGGGCGTCTGATCAAGGTCTGGTGCCGACTGTTGGCGTTGGGGTCGAAGCTGGAGACGTGACCGACCATGCCACAGGTGGAGCAGAGATTGGGCAGGCCTTCATATTCGACTGGATAGGTGACCCCATCGAGCGCTACCGTCTGCCGAAAAGGGACGTTGAGATCCAGGTCCACGGCAATCTGAGCGAAACGTCCTCGTTGGGTGAGCAGAGTGTTGTCATCAATCTTCAGCGTCGTGCCCACCATGTTACCCAGTGCACTTAAAATCTTCGGGTGGTATCGAGTGAGAGGAAGCTCCGGGATTCTCAACCAGACGACCGCTCGCGTAACGCGATCGTGGGAGGGGAGGAAGTCGGGGCACCATTTTTGCACCGACAGTGCATGGCCAAAAATGCTCCATGGCCCATCGATTAAAGCATGCATGAAATCACCTTCTTCTACAAACTTGACCAAGAAAAAATCACAGTCGAGATCGATGATCTTCACTGGGCCTTTAGGAAGCCATAGGGAGTGCAGACAAGAGCAGAAGACCCGATAGCTGATGCGACGTCCAATGAGCTACACAATCAGGGCTCTCTCCCACTGCTGATCAAGCCTGGTGCGGAAGGAAGACGATAGGAACAAGCCACC
>JANVCQ010008604.1:0-31961 GCA_025531925.1 Erythroxylum plowmanianum | reverse complement strand
ATTTCCTTAAATTCCTAACTTTTCTCACCAATTTCTTTCTCAATTAAATTCATTTTAATATTTCTAATTTTCATCAATAGTTCGGGGTCCAACAAGAAAGGAGGTAGACTAAGAAATTAAATGAAAAATGTTAAATAAAATTACTATTCTGTCGGACCTTTTTAAGAAAATTGGGTTAGGAATAGAGCTGGTAGCCAGTTGAAAATTGTGATATAGTTGAGTAACTAGGAGCATCCAAGAAGCAATGTTTGCTTTGTGTCAAAAGGTTAGAATGACACTCCAACCAAGCTAAATGAAAAATGTAACCTATTTAAGTAACTAGGGGATATTATTGACAAAGTGTTTGCCTTAGCATCAAAAGACCAAGAGATGGTCAGAGAATCTTTAAAAAAATGGTGCTTGCAATAAAATTAAACCTAATGATCTTTTAAAAATAACAAGAATTTTCATAAAGGGATACTTAGCGATATTATACATTTTTAATTGATTAGTATTAATAAGTGCATACTTACAAGTGTCATAGGTGTATGAATAGGGTGTTAATATTTTGATTGATATGTATAATCAAATCAAAGTAGTTAAACATGAAAGGAATAGTTAGTATGTTGGCATTTTATAAGTGGTTGATATTTGAGGTTAGGTTAATTCTATGAGATTTGATACTATTGTACCATTATTAAATTGTTGCATGATTATGTGTTAATGTGTTTTGTTTGTGTCTGTGGTTTTATCTTTGCTTAAAGACAAGCAAAGATTTAAGTGTGGGGAAGTTGATAGGTGTATATTATAGTATGCTTTCTAGGTGTTTGAATGTGTTTTTAATTGTTTTCTTAGATGATAATAATGTGTTTAGGACTTAGAATTATGTTCTTGTTAATTTATTTTTTTAATTGTTCAATTAGTTTAGAGTAAGAATTTGATCTTAATTTTTTGTTTCAAATGGTGTTTGATGTGATTGTTAAAGGGTGGAAATAGAAAATTAAAGAAAAGAGGAAGAATTTGGAGAAGAGAAGAAACCATGTTCACACACAATACCATTATCATGTATGGAGAGAGGATGAACTCTTTATTACAATCGTGGCTCCATGCACGATCATGAAAGAGAAGATGGATAAGCAGGAGTCATAAGTATGACACCAAGCATGATCATGATAGGGTGTTTTCCAACACGCAAATTTTTTGTATTCTTGACATTTTGGGGCTATTTTTAAAACCAAATTAAGCAAGGAAACCCTAGAAACAACCCTAAAATCCTTAAGAAGTATTTAAGGATAAGAAAAACACCAAAAAGTAGGCTACACATCAAAATTAAATAGATAAAAAAAGGAGACAATAAGAGAAACTCTAGTTTTGCCATATTTATAGATCAAGACACCAAACTATTTTTCTTTCTTTTCTCTTCCTATATTTCAATGTCTTGGATGTTGATTTGGATTATTAAGATGTTGATTATGGGTTTCTAATTCTATATTGGGGATTGTTCTTGATCCATTCTTTTTGAATTCAATAGATATATTAATGCTTTGTGATATTTGTTATGCTTATACTTAGAAATAAGTTAAGAGATTGAATCAAGTAATAAGTGTTAAGGTCTGCAACGAGAGTTGGTAGCTTAATCAAACTGCAAATATTAGATTAATAAACAATTAAATAGAGATCTTAATTGTGAATTAATTATCCTCAAGATTACTTTAAGTCCAATTGAATAGTTCGAAGTAGTTTGTGAATCGAGAAATTGAAATTCTAATATTGTCGATTTTAATTGGGATTACTTGACTAGATCTTGAGAGAGGGTAATCAAAACCTTAGGATAAATAAGTTCAAGAATAAATTGAATCAATAAGATAAAAGGAAGAGAAAACAAGGATAACATAATTCCTAAGTTTCCATCATTGATTAATTTTATTCTTATTGCTATTTTAAATTATTCAATTATTTAGTTTTATTAGTTTATTTCAATTTCAGTTAATTTAGTTTATTTTAATTCACTTCATTCAATCTTTTATTACCTTAGATAAAGTGCATTGAATTTGTTAGGTGACTATCAACCCTCATGGGAATGATACCTTTTAAACTACAAGATATGATCTGTATACTTACAGTATTGAAAGTTTTTGTATAAAACTTATCATCACGCTCTGATTAAGATTTAGGTCTCATCTTTTATTTGAATTTACATGAAATTTTGAGCATATTTCTGTTGAATATCATGAATGAAAAGATAGTTATAGTGAAGTAGCCCTTCACCCATTTCCTTTCCTCAAGTATATGCTTAAGATTAAATGGATATTCCTAAGGTAAATACCTCTAACCTAATACTATTTTTCCTCTTTATCTACATGTTTAATCTTACTCCTTACCTCTCAGGAAAAACATAGAAAATGTGTGATATGTAATCACATAATATGTCTCCATATATAGGTTATCACCATAACACAAAGCTTTTATGAATGAGAAATATAAAACATCTACAAAGGATGAGGAAGCTTTAAAATATCTAAATTAGGCAGAGGCAATGCAAACTAAAATAAATGCACTACAAAAAAATGAAATACAGAACATTTTACCATTCCCTTTTAAAAAATTTCTAGTGGATAACAAATGGATATTCATCTTCAAACATAAAGCACATGGGACATTTGATTAATATAAGGCAAGATTAGTAGAAAAGGTGTATACATAGTCATTGTGTATTGAATATCAAGAAGCTTTTGCTCCAATTGCAAAAATAAACCCCATCTAAGTTTTTTGACCTTATCAATGAGTTTTAATCATTATTTGGAACAATTTGATGTGAAGATTTTATTCCTCTATAGAGATCTAAAAGAGGAAGTTTATATACATCTTCCACTTAGGTTCAATAATCCATAGTCTAATAGAAAAGTATGTATATTATATAAAGCTTTATGTAGCTTGAAATAATCACCAAGGACATTATTTTAGAGGTTCACAGATGCTATAAAATAAATTGGTTATCACTAAGATGACTCAAATTACACTCTATTCATTAAACACAAGAATGGTGGAGTTATATTACTCATTATTTACATAGATGATACGATTATAACTAGTGATGAGACATACAAAATGAAAAAGCTTTAAGAATGCTTATTTTCTGAATGTGAAATAAAATATATAGGTGGATTGAAATATTTTATGGGGATTAAATTTTTAAGATTCAAATATGGTATATATTTTTCATTATGAAAATATATACTAAATCTCTGATACAAAACTAATATGCTAGAATGTAAACTAGTAGACATTCTTATTGTTTGTAATCATCATTTTTCCATTTAACTAGATCAAGTACCAATAGACAATGAAAGGTACTAATAATTGATATGAAGATTAATTTATTTATCATACACACAAATCCAAATATTGCATACATTTTTACTGTAGTTAGTCAGTTTATGCATGATCAAAATGAAGATCATATGATTATTATGATAAGAATTTTATGTTCCCTAAAGGAGGCTCAAAGAAAAGGTCAATACTTTAACAGTCATAGGCATACAAAAGTAAAAGAATTTACCAATATGGATTAGGCAGAATAAATCATTAACTCCACCTCTAGTTACATTACATTTGGTGCTAGCAATCTTCTTATATGAAGAAGCCAAAATTAAATGTAATAATAAGACTATTGATAGGAGCATAATATAAAGGCATAGGTCATAGGATATGTGAACTTTTATGGCTACGATCTTGCTTATTGAAATAGGTTTCATAACAAACGAACCTATGGTATTATATGGTGATAATCATGCAGCTTAAGAAGTAGATAATATTGATATTATATGATTGAACTAAGCATATTAAGGTAGATTGATACTTCATCAAAGAGAAGTTAAATATAAAGTTAATGGACTTTCATTCCATTTGAACGAGTGACCAACTAGCATACTTCTTCCTTATGCAATTTATATTGAAGTTTTTAATAAATATTCGGATAAGGTAGGCTTAGAAGAAATCTTTACACAAATTTAAATGGGAGCATTAGCATGTGATTTATGAAGTTATATGTGATTTCTATGGAAGGGAGTATATCTTCTTATATAAGATGATATTATATAAAATACAATTGATAAGCCTTAATATAATCCTTTAATATAAGATCTCTATAACAAACTTGTAAATCAGCCTATACAAGGGATTCCTCTAAGAGAATAAGAAAAATATAAAACCCTTAAACTTCACTCATATTCAACAAATTGAGTATGAATCAATTAAAAGTCAAATAGATTAAATTTATTGGCTTATTTTGGGCAAAAAAGTTCAAATTAGCTGTGAATTTCAACATAGTAAAAATTTTATGAATTAAGTTCATACTTGAAAATATATAGCCCAAATTTGTTTTATTACTTATGAGCTTGGAAAAACATAACCTAATTATATATAAAACGGTCCATTATCCATTGTAGTTAAGCTAAGTAAAATACATGAGGAGTACAATACATAACTTCGAAATTCAGCTAGACTGAAACCAAAATTCATAGATTTATACCTAATTTATGGCCTTAAACATTATTTGACATAATTAGGCTAGTGATTTAATAGTATAAAAATATTAAAGGCATCCTCCTATACTAAAGCTTTTATTTGATGAAGTTTTTTAATGGTTTTTCATATTTATAAAAGCTAACTTGCCATTTTCTATATCATATAAGGCTGAATAGATGAAATGTATGATTGTTGACAAACTAGTTTATTGAGATTATTTGGGACACTCATGATGGGTTTAACTCAAATATCTTTTAATTTTAAGTTTGACTCTCCCATTAATTGTTTAAATTAATCCTATGTGGACAAAGTAGTTGTTAGAAATAAGACTTTAAAAGATGAAATGGATGTGTTTTATAGAATATAAATCAAATTATTCTTCAAAAACTTAACGTTGTATAAATTACTCATGTAGAAAAGGATTGGAGAAAGATATATGAGATCTTTCCAAAGAGTGAAGTCTCTTATTAACTAATTGAATTCAAACAATTTTTAAGTTGTGGCTGTCTTATACTATTTATCTATATACACTTATGTAATTAGTGTTTATATGAATTATCTTTTCCATATTTTATTTAATTTTAATCATCAGTAGAATTTTTCTAATATTGGTATCAAAGCCAGAAGTATATCCATTCCTTCAAGAATTAAATATTGCAATTATGCATGTCCTCGAAGTGCTTATTATAAGAATCAATGCTTGTTACACTTCTAGAATGGCAACAATTTTGTTTTGAAACATTTCAAATGTAATATGAAGAGTTTGGTAGTGATTACACTTCATTTCAGGTGCCATATTTCTTCTAAAAAAATCAATAATATAATTTAAACATTGACCCATGCTAGTCTTGTGTCTAACCATTTTTCTTATTTTCCCTAATTTTTTGACATCTTTAAGCTAAAATTAATCTCTGATGTATTCCACAAAGGTTTTTTTGCTCTTCTGGTTAGCTTTCAAGTAACTCTAATTTTCACCTTAATCATATAACTAGGAGAAAGATATGATCAAATTTGTGACATCTCTTCAAAATCATCACCTATAAGACATTGAATTAAAATAAACAGAATATCATATAATATCCTATAAAATATGTCATAGAAGTGCTAAATTACAATTAACTTAGTCTCCACTTATTTTACTTGTATTAGAATAAGTAAACTCAATAGGAAGTTGGAAACTTGATTTAATTGACATTTAGCTATTTTTTATTACATATGGAAAGAAAGAACTAATATGAATTCTAATAAACAAAACAAGAATTTGCAAGAAACTCTTACACAAGATAGTTCAACGGATAAGATAAACTAAATGGATTAAAAAAAGAGTTCTCAACCAAATCCAAGCATCTAGCTAAAACTATATAACTATATCTTCATTCTTGATGGCAATTAATTTTAACAAACTATACGACTCTAGATTTTTTATTTACTTTTGATTTTTCTATTAGACGACTTGTTTTAATATTATTGCCCTTTTGTATAGCTAGAATATCTAATTCTCTATAAGACTTGGTTAGATTATGTACTGCTCTTATTTTGGCTAGTTCATACATTCTTATCTCTTTTATTAGAAATATATTATCTATATCACTCACCAAAAAAGGTAACAATGGGAACAAATGTCATACATTAAGGACTTTACTAAAAGAAGTTAAAATAATTCAATTGACAACTTTAAACATTACTAAAAAAAATTTGATTCGAACTAGTGGGGAAATACAAATAAATTAAATTTTGCAAAAGTTATCAATGGTATCTTCTTTTTTCAATTAGCTTAACGAATCAAGAGGTGATAGGAGAAATTCCACTATAACATACTTTCAATGATTTATATGTAATTTAATTTCTCTATACATCATCAGAGAATCATAGTTCTTATATTTGCTCAACAGGAACATAAATAGGTCAAAGTGAGCAATCTAACTCCAAGCTAAAAAAAAATTGAGTGCCTATTAGGAAATTGTTACAACTTATATCCTGGACATTTTTCGTTTTGGCTACTTGTGCTACTTCATGCATATCTTTACCTATGCTCAATTCAAAACTTATCAAAAAAAATAGCCAATTGTTTATTGTCTTTCTTGCAGGTCATATTTTATGTTGAAGAGCATCAATAATTGGTCCTACTAGATTTTAAAAAATCAATTTTAGGTACCCACACAAACATGGTCCTTGGAGTTGTCTTTGTATGATAGTAGAGCCTAATAAATGATTAGCATATGATATACTCTTTTCATGAAAATATGACTTATGGTGATTTAGAGAAAATGCGATACTTTTTGTTTCTTATAAGGATTGATATTACATGGGAGCAAGCATCATGCCTTTATGCTTATAAAGAGACCTATAATGATTATGAGTTTGTTTAATACCATTTTAATGAGAAAAAGGCCTATATGAATGAGAAGGAGGTTGTAATAATGGTTTTCCATAATAATTATTTTTCATAATTATGTTTTTTGCATAATAATGGTTATGATCTTGTAAAAAATTTTATGTTATCTTTGCCCATATGTGATATTGTGAAAATGGTTATGATGAAATTAACGTTAAGTGTTCTTTGCAAGCAGAGATCGAGGCTTCAGTGGCTTAAGCAATATTATAAGTTGGAGGATATGAAACCATTAATAGGTGATTGTTTATTGTCTTTCTTGCAAACATTGAAATTCGTAATTAATTGAATTGAATTTCCTAACTATAATTAACTTAATGAATTTTCATACATTCCTAATCAACTAAATTGAAATTCCTAATGAATTATATATTTATATAATCATATGTTTCAACGAACTATGGAAGGTTACTATTAAATTCAAATTAATTAATTCGACTTAAGCAATATTAAATTTGTATTTTTTGAACATATTAGTGTCAATGTAACTTCAAGTAATTAAATTGATAACTTTAATTTTAATCTTTTTATTGCTTATAATTTATTTTTAATTAAAATTTAATTTAATTTTTATTAAAGTCCTTCCTAAATTTTCTAAAGTATCTAAGCCTTCTATTCTAATTTTTCTATCATTTCATAAGGTCTCTAAAAGTTAAGATTTAAAGAGTTTAACACAAGCTTCCACCATTTGGTTCAAATATGTTCAATCCTTTAATTTATCAAATAATTTGTCCTAATTTATTAATTATTGCACATATTAAAGAATTTATTTATTATTTATAATTAATATGATTATTATATATAATGAACTATTATTAAAGAATTACATTTTACTAATAATGGGGGATTTTTATATTGATATTTTTATTAATTATAAAAGTTTTGGAATATGTAATATGAAAATTTTTAATAATTATTTGATTTAAATATGTCATTTAAATTGAAACTTTCTATAGATTAATAGTTTATTAATTATTAAATGCATTAAAAATTTTATTTGATATATAATTAAAAATAATAATTATAAATTTTTAGCATACTATTATTATTAAAGAAATCTAACATAGCTTCAGTAACCAAGGGCTTCAGTAAGTGCCCAAATTTATGAAAGAAAAGGTTATTAAGGCCATTTAGGCTAGGAGCCTTGGCAAAGAGAGGTTTCTTTACTTCAAAATTTATAATAGGCTTGCAAGTCTGTATCAACTAGAGAAATTCTATTAGTGATAAGGTAATGTAACAATTAAAATAAGGAGGAGCAAGTAGAGGAAAAACTAGGAAACTTATAGAAAGGATCTTAAGTCTCCTCTAAAAGCTCGAACTAAGAATTAAAGAAATAATGGTGCCATTATGTCCCATAAATGAAGAAATTATGTCGTGACTCCCTTTGAAAAAACAAACTTATAGAACTAATTAGTATTCATGTTGCCATTATTAAGCCATTGTATTATGTATTTTTTCTTAAGGATTGAACTATTAATCTCAACAACTTAGACACAATTAGATAAATCTTACTTGTCCTCTAGTTGCATTAAAGAATTAATCATATCAAGGTAAAGGATTCTTTGAACCTTCTCTAACTTATCTTTTAATGCTAGAATTGTAACTAGAGTATTGTTGTATTTCCTCCTTTTCAATTCCTTTCTTTAATTTTCTACAACTTTAGCATGTATATACAAGCCTCATGCCCTTCAAAGTGATGACTTATCCTTTTTAGGATAACATTCTCAAACTTAGGATCATTAGCCAAGTAGTTATTAAACCTAAATGAAAAGTAAATGATCATTCTCAAGTTGAGATCACTGATAACTATAAGAGAATGGTCAATGAATGATAGGTTCCTAAACATAACAATACTCTCAAGAAAATTGTTCAACTTAGATTATCACCATGTCTTTATCAGGTTTCTTTCTTAACAACCACCTTTCTTATTACTTATTACTCTATGTATAATATTGATCTTGTATGCTCAGATTGGTGATGCATATATTAGATATGCATTTCTAGATGTCATTTAAGTGATTCCTTAAAGAAGAATTACCTTCAACTTCTCAATGATACAATGTGCTATTAAAATCACCAAACACCATGAAAAGACCATTTATTTTAAGAGAAGTCTCCTTAATCTTATTCCATAAGAAAGCTCTCTGACAAGTAAAGTTAGATCTATAGATAAATGATATCAAGACCATTTTTTCCTACAATAATTCCAAGCCTTAGTGTATGATTTGATTCATGATTATAGAGCTCAAAAGTTTCACTTTATTACAATCAAAGGAGAAAAAATAACTCTTCCATTATGGTGAGCAAAATGGTTCGTGATAATTGGCCATGAATGATTGAGAAAAATGAGCTTTCTCCCTGCATTCTATTTCAAAGATGAAGGGGTTAAAATCCTTCAAAAAATCTCTAACAAAATTTTTTTATTGGGTTTATTTAATCCCCTCATGTTCTAGAATAACAAACTCATATTAAGAATTAGGCAAAGTTGAAGATAGCGCCAAACTTTTCCTTTTTAATTTCCACTAGTCTTAACCATAAACCCAGCTGAATGCTCTAAGCTATCCATATTTAAAATGCCAACAACTTGAGAATTTCTTCCATCAACCTAGTTCTTTGTCTTAATTCTTCATGAAAGGACAATTCCAAATAAGGAGTTGCTTCTACATTAACCAAACTATTCTTATCAACCAAATCCTTGCCATCTGAGACCAAGTTATTCAATATATCCACTGAAGCAATAACGTGAATAGTTATAGGAGGAACCATTACATAAGCAAACCATGCCATATTAATATAAGAACAAAATCTCCATTAGTAGTCGAATTATCCAAGTGATTAGGTTGGATATTTATTACTGTAGGGACTAAAATTATCATATCATTATCCGGTTTATTAAGCTCTATTAACTCAAAATATTCTCCCTTAGCAAGTATCCTCCCATTCATTTCTAATGCTTCCCAATATGTTAACTAAGTTCCTTTATTAATAAGTGACCAACACCTCTTCTTGATAAAGTTCCTCAGCTTCATTTAATCTCAATAGTGGAATAGAATCAAGAAGCTCTTTTTCAATATCAACAACAACACAAACTTTAGCATAGCTTGCCTTTTCATAATTATTGTTGGTTTATTAACAAATAATAAAACCAGATGAGTGAAGTTAAATTATCATTGTTATAAATGATAAGTTTAGATATGGGAAAGAAATCAAGGCTATGGATAGCAAAATTGGAGTATCAACTGGGCGTTAAACTAGCCTGGAGAGCCTGAGTGAACTAGTGAGAAGTGGGAAAGCAAACTAATAGTAGAGCATGAGGAAGAGAGTTGGCAACCAAACAAAGAATAATGGATAACAAATTTGAAGTACAATAGCATATTTGAAGAGAAACAAAGAATGAACTTGCAAACAACTAAGAAAGCCTGAGTGAGTAGACAAGAAATGTAAAAGTAGCCAAGAGAGCCTGAGTGAGTAGACAAGAAATGTAAAAGTAGCCAAGAGGAGAGCATGAGGAAGACAGCTAGCAGACAAATAAAACAAACCAAACAAAAGTCAGCAGTTAAATAAAAGAAAACACAATAGGAAGACCTCAACTTAGAGAAATAACTCGAGGTTATGCAGCCTAGTATGTTGTCCTATAACAAAAAGAAATTGTAGCAATAGCAAAATAGGATAAACATTTAAGGAAGTTATGTGAACGATGATCTCATTGAAAAATCACTAACAAGCGTGTCTTTTTATAGTTGAAGTAGGCTTATCAGTTACAAAAATCAAGCAGTATCAATATCTCTGTAGATTTCCTAACAAACAGTTAAACAAACATCTAATATGCATCTTATTTAACAGCTACATCTGAAGATAATCTACACCAAAATACTCTTTAAATAAATTTTGAAAACACAATCAATCTTAATAAAGATTGATACTAAAAATATTCTGAATTATCTAACAATCCCCCCTTTAATTCAAAGGTTGTACACCCATCATAAATAAAAAGTTCTTGAACTTATTCTCTTTCAAAGCTTTTGTAAGAATGTCTATAGGTTGATCATCAGTGTTGATGTAAACTAACTCTACTTCTCCTTTTGCAACCAATTCTCTAATGAAATGAAACTTGGTCTCAATATGTTTTTTTCTTCCTTACTAGACAAGATTTTTAGATATTGAAATTGTTGACTTATTGTCACAAAATACTCTAGTTGGATATTTTTGCTCCGAACTACTTGACAAGCAGTAGTTACAGCTGTTGTATACTCCACTTCTATGCTTGAAAGAGTAGTATTTTGTTGCTTCTTTGATGACCAGTAAATTGCACCCGAACTAAGGCTAATAATATAATATGTTGTATTCTTCCTATCTTATGCAAGTGTAGCTCAATCACTATCAGTAAATGCAGTTAGAGTTGTAAGATTACCTCTTGAATATCAAAAGTGTTGGACCCTAATTTCTTTTTTTAGTATTTATTCATTTATTTATTGGTTGATTTATTTTATTTATTTTTAGAATTGATTCATTAAGTTAGTGAGCATTAGTAGTAATTAGAAATTACAATGAAAATGTTTGAATTAAATTAGAGTATAGTATAGTATGGTATTAACGGACTAAGGAGTAAGTAGTCTTTTGATTAAATGAAGGAGGGGTATTTTTGGAAGACCAAGACAAATTGTTGTCTTTTAATAAGAAGAAGAAGAGAGAATCGTGAGAAGAGAATAAAGAAGAGAAGAAAATGTAGAGAAGAAATCGTGGGAGCTAGGCACTGAAGAAGAGAAAAATGTGGGGAAGCTAGGAAAGAGGAAGAATCAACTTGCTAAGGTAAGTTCATCTTTCCTTCTTGCATAGGTAGAGAAAGAAGTAGAGAAATGGATTTGTGTTGAAAGAAAGAAGAGAAATCATGTTGATTTTTCATGGATTTCTAAACTAGGTTTTGGTTTTTCTAACATAGATGAACTATGGGTAGGTTAAGTTAGAGCTTAATTTTATCATTTTTTATTTTTGGAGTTTTATGAATTTTCATTGAATGTTGTTTTGAATGGAAAGTTGGTTTAATTGAAGGAAATCAATGAAAGCTTACCCAAGAGCAAGAGGAAAGGCACAATTGAGTTTGGATTCACAAGAAATTAGGTGGGTAATGTGTTTATAGTTATTGTGTGAATGGGCAATTGTTTACTTGTATGTGTATGTGTTTAATTGTTTGAAATGGAATTTTTGTGAATGTGGAAAATGCATTAGCATTGTTACCATGTTATGTCATAAATGAAGTTATGACATTTTGTATAAGCAAAAGAGGAAATAGTTTGAAAAGCATGAAAATGTGAATATGTGATGAATTGAATTGAGCATGAATATTTGCTTGTGTTTGGGCAAGAGAGAAACCATTTTGTTAGTCACGTGCACGTTGACCTAAAGGCTTATCCTAGCCACCCACTTGTGGCATATGAGATCCTAAGAATGCACTCATTTTGTTCATGGTGTAAACTTCGATTTCACCATTTTGATCTATGGAACTCTCAAGCCATTTGGTTGTGCATTTCATTTGATTTGTTGATTGAGTGTTATGTTTTGATGGAATGTTTATACATGATATATTTATGTGATAGCATCCTTAACTTTGAAGTCTTGAGTTAGAATTATTGATGATCAATTACTAGATTCAAATGTAATATATATAGATATGTACATATATTTATAAGTTTGATTGTAAGGCTTGTTGCCAATGGTTATAAATATATTAGCCACTGAGTTTTGTAGCTCAACCCACTATTTTCTCCTTAGGTGCAGAACTAGACCATCCTGGCAAGGCATTTGGAAACTTCGAGATAGCTACATTTAGTAACTAAGTTAGTTTGATTACTTTTGAATAGCTTTAGCAACATATCGAACATGAGCATCCTTTGTATTTTTGTAATATCCCGTTAACCATATTAAGGCTAAAATTGTAAGTGTAAAAGATTCATTAAGAGATTAGAAATGTGTGTCATGCTCATGCATTATGTGATATGCTCATGCATATGAATTTTGAATCGTTACACATAAAAATGACTGTACATGCATTCATTGACATTCTAGGTATAATTATTTATAAATGTGAGTATATTGAGAAATGTTGGCCCCCAAAATTTCTTCTTGGTGAATAAGTATGATTTACACTAATTATGAGGTCTTTATGAAAATTTGTGGAAATTAATTATTATAGGATGCTAGAAATATTATATGATATAGGTTGATTGAATTAAAGTGTAAAGGCTATAAGAATGTTCAAGGGGTGTTTTTGGTAAGAAATTTAAGGTTAAAAGAGCATAAGCCTATAAGGAAGGGTAAAAGGGGCTTTTTAGGCTCATTAAGGGTAGAAATGGAAGAAATAAATGTAGTCTTGTTTTTTAAGAAGCAGAAAAATGTGAATTGAGGAGGAAAAAGAGAGTGTTATGAAGAAGAGAGAGAAAATAAGAAAGAAAGAGAAGAGAATTTATATAGTTAAGAGAAAATAAGAGAGAGTTGAGCTAGGGTTTCATCATTTCCTAGTCTAGAGAGAGATTTTGAAGTGGTTCAAAAAGAGAAAAAGGTAGAGGAAGAGAAGAGTTTCCATTTAAGTCAAAGATGTCTTCATTTGGTGAAGAATCAAGGTAAGATCGTTTTGAATCTTTTACATTTTTTTGGAAGGGTTTTAGTCCATGGAGTTAGAAAATACATGGGTTCAAGTATTCTAGAACCAATTTTAGTGATTGTGTTTTATGGGATTTTTTAATTTGAAAACCCTATTGAGTTGAGATTTGAGAGTTTAATGAAGTTAATTTGGTAGCTGAATGGTTGTGCTCAGGACATTCCAAGTTTGCACAGTGCAAAATTTCTAGTCTTCCTTAGGGGTAAATTTCGTGTTCTAATTTCAGGGTAAATTTTGGATTAATCTAGGTTGAATTAGACAAAGTTTTCTTTCAATGGTCTATAGTATGAAATTTTTGGACATTAGAGTCGAAAATTATGGTCCTTATAAGGGAAGATACTTAGGAGTATAGACATATCGTTTGGTAATAACATATCATTTGGTGATGACGTATCGTCTGGTGATGACGTGTCGTTTGGTGATGACATGTCATCTAGTGATGACGTGTCATTTGGTGATGATGTATCGTCTGGTAGTGACGTGTCGTCTGGTGATAACGTGTATCTTCTGTGTACTGTTCATAAACTTCTTCTAGGTATTGTTCATCTTGTTTCTTCTGTGTATGTGTTCATAAACTTTGACCCTATAGATGATAGAATTTGTCTTCAAGATCTTCATGAAAGTTGTAGATCTTAAATTCCTGTTTCAAACCATTCAAAGAACACTTTAATTGGATATCTTTAGAGCAAGTTATGCTACTTATTCCAAATAGGTATTAGACTGAAACTTCTCCTAGTCATTATTCATCTTCTATCGTCTGGTCTAATTCTGACCCTTTAGACGACAAAATCCTACCTTGATGCCTAAATGAAAGTTGTAGATCTTGAATTCTTATTTCAAACCATAAAATAATGACCTTGATCTGGCATCTCTATAGAAAGTTATGCCAATTGTAAAACATCTTCTGTGTACTATTCATAAACTTCGTCTGGGTACTGTTCATCTTGTATTATCTAGTCCAATTTTGACCTTGTAGATGGCATAATCTTTCTTCAAGGTCTCTATGAAAGTTGTATATCTTGAAGTCTTCTTTAAAACTATATAAGAATGACCTTGATAAGATATCTATAGAGAAAGATATGCCAATTGTCTCGAAATAGGTTCAATATAATTGAGGACAAAACCTTGTTTAATTCTTTCAGCCATATCTTTGTTATCCGACATCCAAATGAATTGATTCTTGAGCTAATATATTCCTAACACATTATTCTATCTCTACAAAAAAAACTTGGCAGCATTCCAAATTTATTGGAAAAAATTTTGATTGAAAGAAAGTGAGGGAATATGTTGGAATAGTATGAACTGATGTTATTTTACTGAATATACTTAGGCATTTTGAATATATATGGATCTACAGGGTTCCAATTGAGATGATTTTTTAATGTGAAGTAAATTAGAGACATAGGCTTACAAATTATATGAAGAAGTCAAATTCTAATTCGGCCTCTAAGATGTTCAATTTCTGGATGAATTTGTGCACAATATACTGTTTTAGAATGAGACTTTGGATAATTTTTTAGTCTTGTAATGCTAGAATTACATTAATGAGTGAATTGATGCTGCTAAAGTACCAAAGGCATGTGTAAAATGGGGGTGAAGTGGTTCATTCGATTAAAGTTGTGATTCGAAGAAGAGGAGTAAAGTGTATCTGATTTAAATGAATAAGAAATTGATAATAAGAGCGAGCAATGCGAGAAAAGAAATGATAAGTGATTGAAGTATGAAATGTAATTGAGCATAAGATATGCAATTTGATAATATACCCAAGATTGTCATGAACAAGAATTGTACTTATCCCATATACACACGTGTACATAAATGAATGCTTATAATTGTGCAAAGTTATTAATGTGTATATGCAATGTGTGTATTGCATAATTGTGATGTGTAGGATAAATGTCCATATTCAAACGTTTCCTGATCATAGAAGTTAATGCTAATTTGGAGCGTACTGTGAGTAGACCTAGATGGTCTTACTTTATTGTTTGTTTGTTTACATGATGTAAGGAATGATTATGAATGTGATTTGATTGTTCAATTATGGACAATCAAGGTCCGATGATTGTGATATATGATTCGGTTATTGAAATGCTACTTGTATATGAATTTGATTGAAATAAGTGTACATAAATTGATTCTTAAATGTCGAACCACGGTTCGATGATAAATGTGTTCTGAATGTGCATTTGTATATGAATAAAAATGTGAATTCTCAACTTTAATGTTGAATGCCGGACTAAAGTTCGATGATATACGAATATGATTGAATGAGAATATGCAAATGTGATTGATGCATTTCATTACATGGATGCATGAAAGATAAAAGCCAACATGAAAAGAGCTTTAAGCTCAGTTATGCGCATCAGAGCCTCAGGTTCAATGTTTAATAAGCCCAGTATCCTAAACAGATGCAGGACAGTTATCAATGAACCTAATATGGGACAGTTATCAATGAACCCGGTATCCACATTAGATACGGGACAGTTATAGGCACTCGATCATAACAAAGAATTAAATGAAAGTGAGTCTCACATGCATTGCATACGAAAATTGATATGTATGTTCCAAATGAACAAAATGAACTGCGTGACTGCTCTAAATGTGAATTGTGAAATAAGTGATCAAAATGATTTGTGATGCTATTTGATTATGATTGAAATGATGTGAATTATATGTTATGTGACTAGATGAGCCATCGAGGATGGTCACTCACTGAGTTTGCAAAACTCACCCAAAATTTGCAGATATTTTTTAGGCTCAGAAGAGTACCCCACTAGGCAAATGAGAGTATAGCCACTGTATAAAAGTGAAAGATAAAGGTTGAGATCAGTTCGTGTCTGCATTTGTATTTCCTTATTTTTGTATCAAATTGAGTCTTCTACAATTGTTGTAATTCGTGTATGTGAGTATTTCTGTTTGTAATAACTTTCCAAGTGGAAAGGTTTGTAAATGACTTTTAAATGTAATGAAATTATGACTACAAGTATTTTTGTATTTGAAATGAGCCCAAATGGCTATTGAGATTATAAGGATGGTATTACTGTAATTGAAAATTTTTATGAAATAAAAATTACGCCCAACTTGTTAATTAATTTCCACATATGATTGTGTAAAAAATATTTGTAAGGAAATTTTACTGACTGAATGTGATAGCATGTCACTCTCGTAGGATATATACTCGGAGATCACTTAAGATGTCAGATACGTTTCTTGCGGGAGTGGGGTGCTATATTTAGTTGGTATTAGAGCCCAGAATTACTATCTTATAAGGGCATTTTCTAAAATATGTGTCAAGGTATATGCATTTTTGTCATCTCATAACAGATAGCAGCAACTGATCCCCCAGTCTGAGTCACATTTATATGAGTCACATGCATAAGCGTTCCTTAAGAGTTTAAGCTGTTAGAAGCACTGGGAAGAATGATGATCTGTCAGAATGTGAGCAAATGAAGGTTTATGGTAGTTAGAAATGAGAAATAGTATCTGGTTTTGTATGATAGATAAAGATTCATTATATTTGTATACGTGGTTGTATCATTGAACATGATATCTATATTGTACTATGATAATATATCCTCGAATGTAATATAAATGTGGATACATTGTCGTGGATTGATTAAGGAAAGAAGTGATATCAATATGAATGATGAGACCTAAAGTGTACAAGGCAAGTTAAAAGAAAACAAAATTTTCTATGGCTAGACAGGTCCAACTTGGACTTGAAATGAATGTCGGTTAAATGTGATAAGAGTTATAATTTAGCATAAGAATATGTCTGCGAAATTGAGATTAGAAGTTTACGATGACTATGTATCTATGATTCTAAATTGATTGTGAACATATGTATGCATGATGATATATGGTAATTGGAAGGTGAGATGATGATAGCGATATATGAAAAAGTTGTTAAGGTTAAGTTGAATTGCCATTGTGAGTGTACATCTAAAAATGAGATCACCATGACAAGTGAGAATATTGAGCATAAATGTATTCTATGTGTGGAGATTATATAAAAAGCAATATATAACTATTTGAATATTGGTCGATCATAGTCCCTATAGTTCAAAGTCTAAGATGTGTTTGCTTATAGTGATCAATTAGGAATGAATTGAGATTGTTAATGATGTTACTATATAAATGATGAATTCAAAGAGAAAGAAGAAGGACACGATCATGGCATAATCCCTATAATCGAGGACAGGTACAAAAGGAGAAGTGTTGTCTAGAATTAAATGAAATTAAGGTATCCTTAGCATAAGCTACTAATTAGTGAATTGTCATAAATACATCTCTAGATAAGATGTAATGATTTTGATGATATATACCAAGGTGTTAGAGTAAAGGAAATTGTTTAATGCCTCACTGATCCTTATTACAAAGGATGTCCTGATTATATAGGTTATGGTATAAATTGACCTTATTGAGATATCATGAAGAGCTGAAATTGATCTTTTTGAGGTACTAAGAATGGCTGATAAGTGACCATGGAAAATAGGTGATTGATAAGGATTTCATGAACAGTATCGATGATTGTAGCAAGAAATCTTCTTTCAAAGAAGAAATCTCCCTGAATTAGGTTGAGTTGATTAGATGATTCAAATTAAGAATAATCAGTGAATGAACAAATCAGAAATGAATATGTAATGAATCAAAAGTGAATATTGGAGGTAGAATATGCTACTGAGAGTGTATGCATTTGTTTGATGTAAAGTATCCAACTATATGAGTGGATTTTTGAATTTGACGTGACACTACTGCTAAGGTGAGCAGAACTTAGGCCCACAATATAGTATGTGTAAATATGTTCGGGAGATACAAATTATATCTGATGAATGTGTTACCAACACAGGAACTGAAGGGTTCAAACAGATTGAAATGTGTGGAGAAACTAATATGAATGTGTAGGCATTAAAATGAATCCATGTGAAAATCAAGGAAAATCAAATGAATTGAGAAAATCATTTGAGAAAAGAAGTCAATTGGAAGACGGAAAATAACATGTGATAATATTACCTCATTTGAGGAATTAGTTACTTAAGAAATTACGAGAACTAATCATGGGCACAAGGGAATTTAGGTTATATTTGTTGGAGTTAACTATGCCTCTGATAATATTATGGTATTAAAGTGTTCTAAACAAAATTATATCAATTAGGAATTAATGTAAAGAGAATTTTGAAGAATTATAACATCAATATTAATTATATCGTCTAAATTGGGAGATTTTGTATTATATGATGAAGTTTGTATAAGAGATTAGGATAAAGTCCAATGCAGCATAATAAAGTGATTTCATATGCGTGGGGACCAATAAATATTATAGTCTTATGAATTGATTATTATATACATATATTGAAGCTTGCTACAATGGTGATTGCTTGAAAGTTTGGGGACATCATATATACAGAAACATTTCAGAATTTATAGAGATCATTAAAGTTGGAGGTCATATGGAGTTGAAAGAACAAAAAATAAGATTGGGACAATGAATAGAGTTACTTGAAGATTTTGATTATGTAAATGGGTGATTCCTAGTAAGCTGGTGTTGTAATTTGATGTATTGAAACGTAAAATTCAAGAACGAAATAGCACAAATTTAGATATTGTGGTTACCAAACCAAGTGCAATAAGAGCATAGAATGTCAAATTGAATTTTGGGCAAATCGAATTATTATTAGCTATTGAAGTTTAAGATCAGTTTTACATGAAAGAATTAACAAAGCCAATAATTGGGGATTCAGAAATTGTGAATCTTAATGAGTAATTGAGGACGAATCTGAATTTTGAGTTCGAGTAGGAAAAATGTTACCTTGTGATTGAAATAAGAAGGATGTGTACTCGATAAAGATGAGTAAGCAAAGATGTTATTAGAGAAAGCGTAAGCAATTGAATGTTTGAATTTCCAACAGTCCTAACTGTTGGAGATATGCTTAAAGCTTATATTTTTAGAGTTCATAGGAATATAAGAGCAAGGTATAGTTCTAATTGACTACAGCCATAACAATTGTTATCATAGTGATGTCATTAGAATATTGTGTGAGGCGTATACGACAAAAAGAGTCGTTCGCCTTTACAAAAAGGTTGAAGGTTAAAATTGATTCGAGATACTCTTGATGAGCAACATGAATCTATAGTAGGAGTTAAGTGATTCAAGAAAGATAAATGAGCTAGGTGGATCACAACCGGACATATGGAATATAGTGAGACAGACGTAAGAGTTCATTATGATTGCACGAAAGAGCTAGGAAATATCAAGCGAAAGATGAAAGACTTTACAGAGTATCTCTTTGCCAAGGTGTACTTAGATTGAGATAAAGGTGTGAATAAGTTAGGAAAAAAAGAGAGGGGGAAACTAAGCTTGATATAAATTAGTCCATATAAAACTATTGTGAGTATAGGACTAGTCACTTACGAGTTGTATTATCAATAAAGATGTCTCAAAATCATAATGTGTGATATGTGAATATGTTAAGAAATAATGATATGATTTGATTGAGATGTATTGACAGCTTACAAAGTTAAAAATTGTGAGTAATCTGAAATATATTGATGAAATAGTTAAGATAGTGTAATATCTAAACAAGTGATTGAGAGATCTATTGAGTCTATCAACTGTGATCATTTGGAAGAAAGTATTCGAGTGGTAAAGTTATATGGGAAATGGAGGATCATATGAGGAAATAATACCCCTGCCTTTATTGATCAATTAGATATTAATTTCGAGGACAAAATTTCATTTAAGGAGGGAAGAGTTGTAACATCCCATTACCCATATTAAGGCTAAAATTATAAGTGTAAGAGATTCAGTGAGAGATTAGAAATGTGTTTCATACTCATACATTATGTGATATGCTCATACACATGAATAATGAATCGTTGCATTTGAAAATGACTGTACATGCATTCATTAACATTCTAGGTATAATTGTTTATAAATATGAGTATATTGAGAAATGTTGGCCCCCAAAATTTCTTCTTGATGAATCAGTATGATTTACATTAATTATGAGGTCTTTATGAAATTTTGTGGAAATTAATTATTATGGGATGTTAGAAAGATTATATGATATAGGTTGATTGAATTAAAGTGTAAAGGCTATAAGAATGTTGAAGGGGTGTTTTTGGCAAGACACTTAACGTTAAAAGAGCATAAGCCTATAAGGAAGAGTAAAAGAGGCTTTTTAGGCTCATTAAGCATAGAAATGGAAGAAAGAAATGCAGTCTTGCTTTTTAAGAAGGCGAAAAACGTGAATTGAGGAGGAAAAAGAGAGTGTTATAAAGAAGAGAGAGAAAACAAAAAAGAAAGAGAAGAGAATTTCTATGGTTAAGAGAAAAGAAGAGAGAGTCGAGCTAGGGTTTCATCATTTCCTAGTCTAGAGAGAGATTTTGAAGTAGTTCAAAAAGAGAAAAAGGTAGAGGAAGAGAAGAGCTTCCATTTGAGCCAAAGATGTCTTCATTTGGTGAAGAATCAAGATAAGATCGTTTTGAATTTTTTGCAATTTTTAGAAGGGTTTTAGTCCATGGAGTTAGAAAATACATGGGTTTAAGTATTCTAGAACCAATTTTAGTGATTGGGCTTTGTGTGATTTTTCAATTTGAAAACCCTATTGAGTTGAGATTTGAGAGTTTAATGAAGTCAATTTGGTAGCTGAATGGTTGTGCTCAGGACATTCCATGTTTGCATAGTGTAAAATTTCGAGTCTTCCTTAGGGGTAAATTTCGTGTTCTAATTTTAGGGTAAAATCTGGATTAATCTAGGTTGAATTAGACAAATTTGTCTTCTGAAAAGTTGTACCTTATCTTTCTAGCTTTCTAACAGTATATAGTATAAAATTTTTGGACATCAGAGTCAAAATTTACGATCCTTATAAGGGAAGATGCTTAGGAGTATAGACGTATCATCTGGTGATGACGTATCCTCTGGTGATGACATATCCTCTAAAGATGACGTATCATTTGGTGATGACGTGTCGTCTGTATACTGTTCATAAACTTCTTCTGGGTACTATTCATCTTACATTGTCTGGTTTAATTTTGACCCTATAGATGATAGAATCTATCCTTAAGGTCTTCATAAAAGTTGTATATCTTGAAGTTTTCTTTCAAACCGTGCAAAGAAAACCTTAATCTGACATCTCTAGAGCAAGTTATGCTAATTATTCCAAATAGGTCTCAGACTAAAACTTCTCCTAGTCACTGTTCATCTTGTATCATATGGTCTAATTCTGACCCTTTATAAAAAAAAACAATCTTGCCTTGATGTCTTCATGAAAGTTGTAGATCTTGAATTTTTCTTTCAAACCATCAAATAATGAATTTGATCCGACATCTCTAGAGAAAGTTATGGCAATCGTAAAACGTCTTCTATGTACTGTTCATAAACTTCTTCTGGGTACTGTTTATCTTGTATTGTCTGGTCCAATTTTGACCCTATTGATGACAAAATCTTTTTTAAAGATCTTCATAAAAGTTGTATACCTTGAAATTCTTTTTCAAACTATCTAAGAATGACCTTTACCAGATATCTATAGAGAAAGATATGGTAATTTTCCCGAAACAGGTTCAATATGATTGAGGACAAAACCTTGTTTGATTATTTCAGTCATAACTTTGTTATCCGACCTTCAAATGAAATGATCCTTAAGCCAATAGATTCCTACACATTATTCTATCTCTACAAAATAAATTGGCGGCATTCCAAATTGATTGGAAAAAAGTTTGATTGAAGGAAAGTGAGGGAATCTGTTGGAATAGTATGAACTGGTGTTATTTTACTGAACATACTTCAGCATTTTGAATATATCTGGATCTATAGGGTTCCCATTGAGATGATTTTTAATGTGGAGTAAATTAGAGACATAGGCTTACAAATCATATGAAGAAGTTGAATTTTGATTCAGCCTCTAAGATGTTCAATTTCTGGATGAAGTTGTGTATAGTATACTATTTTAAAATGAGAATTTGGATAATTATTTGGCCTTGTAATGCTAGAATTACATTAATGAGTGAATTGTTGGTATTAAAGTACCAAAGGCATGTGTAAAATGGGGGTGAAGTGGTTCATTCGATTAAAGTTATGATTCGAAGAATAGAAGTAAAGTGCATCTAGTTTAAATGAATAAGAAATTGATAATAAGAGCAAGTAATGCAAGAAAAGAAATGATAAGCGATTGAAGTATTAAATGTAAATGAGCATAAGATATGCAATTTGATAATATACCCAGGATTGTCATGAACATGCATTGTACTTATCCCATATACACACATGTGCATAAATGAATGCTTATAATTGTGCAAAGTTATTAATGTGTATATGCAATGTGTGTATTGCATAATTGTGATGTGCAGGATAAATGTCCGTATTCAGACGTTTCCAGATCATAGAAGCTAATGTTAATCTGGAGGGTACTGTGAGTAGACCTAGATGGTCTTACTTTATTGTTTGTTTGTTTACATGATGTAATGAATGATTATGAATGTGATTTAATTGTTGAATTATGGACAATGAAGGTCCGATGATTATGATATATGATTAGAATATTGAAGTGCTACTTGTATGTGAATTTGATTGAAATAAGTGTATATAAATTGATTGTTAAATGCCAGACTACGGTCCAATAATAAATGTGTTCTGAATGTGCATTTGTATATGAATGAAAATGTGAATTCTCAACTTTAATGTTGAATATCGGACTAAGGTTCAATTATATGCAAATGTGATTGGATGAGAATATGCAAATGTGATTGATGCATTTCATTACATGGATACATGAAAGATAAAGGCATTTGTGACTAGAGTAGATAATGTGAAAAGAGCTTTAAGCTTAGTTATGCACATCAGAGCCTCAGGCTCAACATTTAATAAGTTCGGTATTCCCAATGAATACAGGACAGTTATCAATGAGCTCGATATAGGATAATTATCAATGAGCCCGGTATCCACATTGGATACGAGATAGTTATAGGCACTTAGTCACAACAAAGAAATAAATGAAAGTGAGTCTCACGTGCATTGCTTACAAAAATTGATATGTATGTTCCAAATGAACAAAATGAACTACGTGATTGCTCTTAATATGAATTGTGAAATAAATGATCAAAATGATTAATGATGCAATTTAATTATGATTGAAATGATGTGAATTATGTGTTATGTGACTGGATGAGCCATCGAGGATGGTCACTCACTAAGTTCGCAAAACTTATTCAAAATTTGCAAATATTGTTTAGATTCAGAATAGTACCTCGTTAGGCAAATGAGAGCATAACCACTGTATACAAGTGAAAGATAAAGGTCAGGATCAGTTCGCGTCTGCATTTGTATTTCCTTATTTTTGTATCAAATTAAGTCTTCTACAATTGTTGTAATTCGTGTATTTAAATATTCTGTTTGTAACAACTTTTCAAGTTGGAAAGGTTTATAAATGACTTTGAAATGTAATGAAATTATGACAAGTATTTTTGTATTTAAGATGGGCCCAAATGACTATTGAGATTATAATGATGGTATTACTGTGATTGAAAATATTTATGAAGTAAAAATTAGGCCTGACTTGCTAATTGATTTCCCCATATGATTGTGTTATAAAAAAATTTTTGTATGGAAATTTTATTGATTGACTGTGATAGTATATCACCTTCATGGGGCATGTACTCGAAGATCACTTAGGATTTCTGGTACGTGTCTTGTGGGAATGGGGTGCTACAATTTTTGTGTTAAGCTAATGATATAGTTGGCGATATGTAACTAAAGCTTGTTCAAACTCTATTTCATTCTAGTAATGAGAATGAGACTTGAAGACATTCTTTTGTGTATGTTTATGTTTATCTTATGGTTGAGTTGTGAAGGTTATGGAAATGGTATGTGTATGTGTGTAGAATTTTGTGTTGAATGTTCGGTTTCTAGGTTGCGAGTTGAAGGTTTCACCGTAGTGAAGCCAGATGTTGGCCGCAGTGAACATTTCGCAAAGGGTAATCTTACCTAATTTTTCGCAACTTCGTAGTGATAAAGTCAGCCTTTCGCCACGGCGTATTTGTCCCGAGAAATTATTGGATTTGATTTGGGGACTTCACCAAGGCAAAAGTCGAAGGGTCCATCGCTCGACCTTGAGACTTTACCGCTGAAAACTTCTCCCGAAAGGTCCTTGAGATTTTTCCCATATCTTTTCCGTGGTGAACATATACTTTGCCGCGGCAAACCTACCAGTGCTGACGGCAAAATTTTCTTTTCAGTGGAAGTTTTCGACTTTTCTTTCGAACGATCCTTACCCGACTACCTTAAATAGTTTCCTCGAGATAGATAACAGGACCCGTCCTTAACAAGATGCCATAATGTGAAGTTTGTTGCACATATCGAAGAATCCTCTTAGCTGCTCCAAGATTTAACTTACTTGGATTATGTATAAATTTTGAAATAAGACTGATACTATAAACACTATCCGATCTTATATTTGTGAGATACATAAGCCTTCCAATAATACCTCTGAAATCTTTTTCATTCACCCTCTCAACACCATCATCAAGATATAGCTTTTCATTCACATTCAATAATGTTTTTGCAACCTTGCAACTCTCCATACTAACTCTTTTCAACAAGTAACTTGCATACTGCTTTTGAGAGATAAATATACCATTTGAATCTTATAACACTTCAATCTTCCAAAAATAATGTTATAACCCCAAGTCAGAAATTTCAAAAGACTGCATCATTGATTCTTTAAATTCTTGCATCATTTTGGCTAAGTTCCTAGTATAGATTATATCATAAGCATATAAGCGTACAATCAAAAAATTAACATTATGCTTCTTCACATAAAAAGTTAGCTCACTTGCACTTTTTTTAAAATCATTTTGTGAAAAATAAGAATCAATCTTATTGTACCATGCCCTTAGCTCTTGCTATAGACCATATAAGGCTTTATGTAGCTTGTACACTTTCTATTCAGCTCCCTTGATAGTAAAACCTTATGGCTATTCTACATATACATCTTCCAAGAGATCACCATTAAAGAATGCAGACTTGATGTCTACCTGATGAACCTTCCATCCATTGTGAGTAGCTAAGGCTAAAACTATTTTCATACTATCAAAACAAACAACTGGTGTAAAAGTTTCGATAAAATCAATACCTGATACTTGAGAGTAGCCTTTAAGGAATAGTGGGGCTTTATTTCGTTGTAAGGATTCGTCAGAGTTGAATTTGGATTTATAAATCTATTTAAGACCAATTGCTCCCTTCCCTTTTGGCAAATCCACCAAACTCCATGTCATGTTCTTCTTAATAGCTGCAATTTCTTCTCTTATGGCTTACACCCATTCTCTCCTTCCAGCTACATCTTCAAAACATATAGGTTCCATTGCAACATAAGCTTCCTTTATTAGGGCATAAAATTTCAGCAAGACTTCTAGTTTTTTGTAATGCAAAATCTTCATCATAGACTGCCTTTTCTTCTTCAAATTCCCATTTCCAAGCGTCACTTTCATTAAAAGTAACATCACTGCTAACATTGAACTTATTAGTTATAAGATCAAACAACCTATACCCTTTGGTTTCATCACTATATCTAAGAAATATGCATTTAACACTTTTTTCATCAAGGTTCCTTCCTAATTCAATTGGTATAAAAGAATAAGTAGTGCAACCAAATGTTTGTAAATGAATTACATTTGGTCTTATACCATACCAGGCTTTATATGGTGTTATATCTTGAACTGCTCAGGTTCGTGATGTATTGCTTAAGTATACTACAAAAGCTACAACTTCAGCCTATAATTTTGTGGGTAGTCTTTTCTCATTTAACATTCTCCTTTCTATTTTCACAACAGTTCTATTCTTGCACTCCGCCACTCTATTTTGTTGTGGTATATAACTAGTTATTTTTTGTCATTGAATACCATGAAAGTTTTAGAAATTTTTGAATTCAATAGATAAAAATTCTCCACCGCGATTAGTTCCAAGTGTCATAAGATAGTATCCACTCTCTTTTTCAACAACTTTAAAATTCTTAAAGTTTTAAAATTCAAATTTCTCCTTAAGAAATGCACCCATGTTAGCCTTGAAAAATCATCTACAAAGATCAAGAAATACTTACTTCTATTTAAGGAAGAAATCTGCATAGGCCCGCATACATCAACATAAACTAACATCAATGGTTTCGTACCCTCTTTTCTTTACCTGTAAAAAATTTATCTCAACAATGTTTCCTATAAACACACGCTTCACATAAATTCCTATCACCTTTTAGAATAGGATAACCAGAAACCATCTTCCTTTTATGCAACAAATCCAAGCTACCAATCATCAGATGATACAAAAAAGGCATTGACACTTAATCTTGATAAACAAATCAGAAACATCTTGTTTTCAGTAAATTTAATTGAGTACACCAAAGTCATGCTTCATTTATCAAAAATTTTGCATTCATCATTTTCAAATACCACATAATACCCTCTTCTCATTAATTGACCCAAACTAAGTAAGTTTTGAGCCAAACCAACAACATACATATCATTATGAATAAGTTTCCTTCCATAATTTGAAATTACAACAATAGTCCCTATACCACTTACTTGAATATAGTTGTTGTCACCCATCCTAACTTATGTTTTTATGGATTCATCAAAATCAATAAAAAAAAATCCTTGTTACCAGTCATGTGATTGCTACATCTGTTGTCAAGATACCAAACATCTTGCATGGTATTAGTAGGAGTGCCAAAAGAACTAAGAAATAAATTCACTTCTCCATTCTTTTCTTCGTGGAAGTTTGCTTGATCATCAATCTTTTTGTAACAATTCTTCTAAACATGGCCATATTTCTTGCAATAATGGAATTTAGTAGCTTTTTCTACACCTAAATCATCTTGTTACCAATAATCCTTATCTTCATGGTTAGTCCTTCCACAATATGAGCAAGAAAAGTTATTACCTCCATGATTAGTCTCATGTTGCTGGGTATTATTATGATGTTGCCATCGATGTCAACCATGGTTTTGTCCACTGCCACGCCTTTTACCATGTGTTGATCTTCCTCGACCATGATTAGAACAACCAGCTGCTCCACCATCTTGCATTTTTTGTTTATTAGTCACCAATTTGAATGCTTGTTGTGTTGTAGGTTCTATTGGCCTATTCAATCTTTGCTCGTGTGCTTCAAGCGAAACCATAATTCCACAAATCCTTTGACTCTTCAATAGCTGCGACAACATGATCATACTTCATAGGTAAGCTATGAAGTATTCTTTCGATGACCTTTTGTTTTGTTAAATCTTCTCCAAGGGATCTTATTTGATTGATGATTAAAGATGCCCTTGAAAAGAATTCTTGCATCGATTCACAAACCTTCATGCTTAAGTTATCGAACTCTCAATGTAAACCTTGCAGCCTCACTTGTTTGGACTTGTTTTCTCCTTGGTCCACTCTTTGAAGTGCATCTCAAGCTTCCTTTGTTGTTTCTACATTCATAAAATTAAAAGAATACTTTCATCCATGGATTGTTGGATGAACGAAAGAGCTTTTGCATCTTTCTTCCGTTTTTCCTTCATCTCATTTCGTTCTACTACTGTCAACCTTATGCCTTCATCTTCTTCAGGAGCTTTATATCCATTCTCCATTAAGTCCCATAAATTGTGAGAGATGAGAAATGTCTTCATCTTAATGCACCAAAACTGGTAGTTTAAACCTATAAATATAGGCAGATTTTGTGGTAAAATTGTAGCCATTATGTAGCTCTGATACCATAAATGTTGTCCTGTAACAAAAAGAAATTGCAGCAATATCAAAATAGAAAAAACATTTATGGAAGTTAAATGAACGATGATTTCACTGATGCAAAGAAAAACACTAACAAACTTGTCCCTTTATAGTTAAAGTAGGCTTATCAATTACAAAAATCAAGCAGCATTAATATCTCTGTAGATTTCCTAACAAAGATTTAAACAAACATCTTATATGCATCTTATTTAACAGCTAGATCTGAAGATAATCTACTCCAAAATACTCTCTAACTAAATTTCAAAAACACAATCAATCTTAAGAAACATTGATGCTAAAAATATTCAGAACTATCTAGGATGGTAAAGCAAGGAGCCATGCTCAAAAAGCAAAATGCAAGCTGAGGAGCACGAAAAAAGAAGGACGGTTTGTCCTCATAACTTACAAAGACCATAAAAATTAGTTTTAGTTTTCTATTTACATTTTAAAATTTTATTTTATTATTAACAAATAATTATATTTAATAATAACTACTAATAAGAAGTATAACTAATATAATTAAATTATTTATTTTATTTTATTTTATTTTAAAATTAAAATAAGAATTATTTTGAAAATTAATGACTTAGAATTGGACAAATATATTTTAAACTTTAAAATAAATTTAAAATTTTGAAAATATTTTTCATTAAATAAAAATATTTTTAAAATAAATATTTAATCTTAAAGACTAGTATTATTTTTTAAATTAAAAAAATATTTAACATATAAATATTAATTTTCAAATATATTTTATAAATTTCTTGCTTATATAATAAAAATGATGAATATATTATTATTATTTACTAATAAATATTATATGATAAATTATAATAAATTAATTACTTAATTTGTTCATAAAATTAAAATATGTAAATTAGTATATATTTTATTATTTTCAATAATGAATTTACACTACATTAATAGTAATAGTTAAATAAAATTTTTTACATAAAAATCACAATAAAAAACAAAAATGGAACCAAGTGTCCTATAATTAAAGTGATGTCAATTGTTTTAGTTTCAATCCATAAAATGTATATGAACTTTCTGAATCGATAATATCACAGTGAGTTAAATCATTGGCATACATGTCTGCTGAAAACACAAAGCATTCTATATATAGATAACGGAGCTTGGTTTTGAGGTAACATTGGGTTTTATCTGGGCATATAGGAAACGTTACTTGAAAAGAAAACTTAAATTTTCTCATTAGTTTTCTTTTTCTTGTTTTTTTAAGGATTTATATTTATTAGGATCTTGTCTCATCTCTCTACTCTAATTGCCCCCTTTCTTCTCCATAAACATACTGGTGATGGAGGTAGTGTGCACAGACTTGCATGGTCAGCATCTCTAATAGTAGGGTGTCATTCTAGCTAACTTTGTTTCATGTCAGTCAATTCTTGAAATATATGATTTATGTACTATAGTTGATCGGTTAGTTGTTTATAATTAATTAAATGAACTCTTTTGGTGTGTTTGGACAACAGCTGATCAGCTAAAAAATTAGTTGATCAGCCAAAATTAGATGTTTGACTAAGTCAAACAGCTGATACATATGTTTAGTTAATTGGCTGGTTGGGTTGAATCAGCCAAAACTAATAAGCTGCGGAGCACCAACGTTTGGGATAATCCCAAACCCAAAAAGTCAAGTTTGCCCAGACCTCTTCAGCTCGTCTCTCTCGTTTTCTCCAGAAGGTCTTGCATTTTCTCTCTAATCTCTTCCTTCTTCATTTTTTTTACTAGTTTTGATATGAATTTCACACTCTAATCTCTTCGCTTCTTTGTGCTTTTTTTCTAGGGTTTTGGTGAAAGTGTCATGGCGATGGAGCTAAAAACGATCCTAATGATCTTCACTTTCTCACCTTCGTCTCAAAATTTTCCTGTTAATATCTTCAGTTCATTTCCATCAAAAGTCATCTCTTTGTTCATCTGGGTGTGTCATGGCCGTATCTTAACGTTTAAAATAATGCAAGGCATGTGCTGCTTCTTAGAAGTTCCATTTAGTCTGTCGCTGGCCTCGACTATCTCCATTTTGCTTCCATAAGTTTTACAGACTCACGAATCCACATTTTATTTACATAGAGATGAGGATGTGAAACCACCGAGATTCGATGACAAGTAGTTAGGTTTAATGGGTTCTGAAAAGGGCACTTCTTCATTAGCAAGTATCTGACCAAAATCATGAGAAAAGGTCCCACCTTTAGCATCACCAAGAGTGTCGCTTTTCTTGTTTTTTGTAGATTCATAACTATGATTAATGGTATGACTTGTAGAACTATAGATGTGTGATATCTTTTGGATTGTGATGTTTCAAAGTATGTGTAAGATATTGACATTGTTTTAGCAAGCATTTTTGTTTACTGCAATGAATAGTTTTCGTTCTTTAATGATCTTCCCATTTTATCAATTGCAACTGTAGATATGGAAATCTTGGGAAGAGTTTGAAGACTCTTTTGATCAACCAATTTCATCTATATGCAGATGGAACCCATGGAAAAGGTGGAGATGGAATCTGATAAGGAAATCCCTTTTAGCACATCACCGATAGGAACTAAACTTTGTCCTTTTGACTCCGAGTTACAGAGTGCGGGTCTTCCTGGTAATGTTGGCAAGGTCAGGGAATAGAAGGTAAGGAAATTGAGGTTCCTTGTTTGCTTAATTATATGTAATTTTGGGTCAATTTTATAGTTGTAATTGCGTAGAAGCTTGTTAGTATTCTCTTATTTAAACGGTATTTATTAGGTTAACTACATGAATGTTACACAAAATGGAATTAGGAAATGTCCTTGTGATATTGATTGATAATTGTAAGAATTTGATTAGGTGCAATAACTACCAGGTTTGTTAAGTTAAAATTTTTCTTTTGATTAGAGAGTTTGTTTGCTAGGTTATTGAGCTATCTAAATACGAGGCTTTAAAATTTTTGACTGCTAAAAATGACTTGTTTTAGAAACTCTGCATTTATTTTTTTGTTTGTCTATATCATTACATGAAACAAAGGAGTGACTACAAGCTTTTATTTGTCCAGCAAGTTGTGGTGGAGTTTACCCTTGACCCTAAGCTTGTATATCACTGTGGATTGACACCAAGGACACTTCCTGTTTGTAGTTTGATGAGTATGCACATAACTAACGATGTTAACATCACATGATCTTGAAATCTGAAGGCATTTTTGTATTTTCTTCAGGAATTGGTGGAGACCAATCCCCTGATTACAGTTGAAGTTCTTACTAAGTTGATAAATTCTGCTGAAATTGCTATGTATGTCTTCCTGCCAACACCCCCCACCCCCAGCACCCTATCAATCCTATGGAAGCTATTGATAACCAGAGGTGGCCATTGAAATTCTAGAACTCTGAGGTTTGTCAACTCATAGGTTTGTCAAGTATTTATTCATTCTTTTTTCACTGCACTGCAGAGTATTATGATTGTATCTTTTCTGTATCTGTTGATTTAACCAATCTGTTTTGTATATGTTCATTTCATTAAATGAAATGTGATAGTGGTTGAGATATAAATGAAGTCTGACAGTATATCTGAGAAAGATCTATCAATTTCTTATCTTTTTAGTTAATTATCTGTTTGTTCTTTTGGTTTATGAGAAATTTGTGTTAATTGTTGAAATTGATGTGTATTTTCCTGGTTATTGAGTTA
>JANVCQ010008560.1:0-13270 GCA_025531925.1 Erythroxylum plowmanianum | reverse complement strand
TGAGAGCTCTAGTACTCTCTTCATCTTGTGAATTTGTTGATTTGCGATCTGTGCTTGACCTTGAAAAGGGTCTGTGTGTGAGTCTTTTAATTATTGGGTTGCTGTTGGGTTTTTGGCTTTGGGAGAGCTCGCTGGAAAGTTTGCTTAGGTTTATGAACTGTTGAAGTTCTGCCAATTTCTAGGTTGATGGATTCCTTGAGTTAGATTTGGGTATCTTGTGCTTTCAGTCAAATCTTGTGTTGTTATAGGTTGAATGGGATCATTTAGATTTCATGAGGGTGTTAGACGAGCTATAGAGCTCTTCCATGATGTTTGATGAGCTATTTTTGATGTGTTAATTGGTAGATGTGAGTCGTTAGAATTAAATGCAGGTGCTGTCTAAATGGCAGATTTTAGCAGAGAGATTTGAGTCCACTTTTGACCCTCATAAAGTTGGAATTTAGGTAGGTGATCTTCATGGAAGTTGTAGAGAATTCTTTTACCTTTCCATAGACACCAAGTTTGTTAAATTTGGAGTTCTGGGTCAAAAGTTATGTTGTTTGCAAGTTTTGGTATTGTTTAGGAAGAGCTAGTCGATCGGTCTTAGAGTAAATTTTTGATTCCTTTAGTGTCCGAGCTTGCCTTGGAGTCCTTCTTGAAAGTTGTAGATTTTTCTGTTATCTTTCCAACGCTTCTGACCTTGTCAAATTTAGAGCTCAGAGTCAAAAGTTATGAGAGTTAGAAATTAGATAGGTCGAACTACAGGGTAGGTCGCCCAGGCGCTCGCCCATCAGGTCGCCCAGGCGCTCGCCCATCGCTCGCCTTGGGCGAGTCGAGGCATTTTGGGGTCGGTTCTTGGCCGACCGACCCCTCTTCCTTCTTTTGGCCATAACTTTTTGCACAGACTTCCGATCGACCTCATTTTTGAAGCGATTGATTTCTAAGTCATTTTTCTAACTTTCCACACCCGATTGATCAGTTTTGCTTTTAAATTGAAAAATGTGGTTTGAAACAAAGTGTGAAGGTCGGCTAATAAAGTCTAAATATACTTCAATAATTTTGAGATATCTTGAGCTATAGAACTCCGATCGAGGCGATTCTTGTTTTAAATTAAACTAGAGACATAAATCTACAAGTTTTATGAAGGAACCGATTGGCAATTTAGAATTCTAGACTTTCAATTTCTGACTTGAAGTTGGTAGAGTGTTCAGTTTTGACTGTTTTTCTTTAAGTCAGTATTTTAACCATAACTCCTTCATTTCTAATCCAAATTAAGCATTTTTGGTGGCGTTGGAATCGTTAGAACATGGGGAAAAAATGTCCTTAAGAAGCCAATCCGAAATTTCTCATAGAGGTTTCCCCTATTGTGGTCAGTAGGTTGTCGGTTTTGGGTCTTTTATGCTTATATGGGTCCGAATGTTGGGCCTCGGAGACGGGGTGCAACAAGCACACTTAAACATCTATCAAAACATAGTATAATTTACATATATCAAATTCATCACCCTAAAGTAATTAGGGAGATTGCTCTATTGTTCTCCATTACTATTGATTCAGAAAATCTTTCATCAATGTAAAATGATATTTTGTAAATAGTATACAATTGTCATTACTTGAATCAATAGTTAATGCTGGAGAACTAACATGATTGGACTCAAAATAGAATAGACGCTAATTACATACTTTATGTCTAATTGGAACATTGTATAATAAAAGAATTGGAAAACACATCATGCATATAAAGGTTAGTCAAAACCACTTTAACATTCTTAAATATTTAGATGGTCATGATGTGTTGCTAAGCGTCAATCTTGATCTATTGATATAAATTGTTTAATTATAGAATTAAAAAGCAATTAAGGTTTAATTTATGTAATCTTAAATATGATTTAGGATTATAATTTGCATCAATTGTCAACATATTTGAAAACCTAATAGGTCACACATAAAGAATGGGTTAAAGAGAGCAAAGATATATTAATCAAGTTGGATTTGATTGTAAAGTTTGAGAAACTTTTATTATTAAATATGAAATTTAATAAAATAAGGAGTAATATGAGATATTGGATCTTATTTGGGCATAACTAGTATTTAATTAGAATTATTTTTAATTCTAATTAAAGTTTAATTGAAATTAGAATTTAATTTCAATTAAATTACTAAAATGTCTAAAATCTATTATAAATAGACTTAAGCTCTTATGGTGCTAGCACTCCTTGTTTAATCCTTTCTGTAATAGTTGTAAAATTAACTCAACTTGTTCCATGAATTTCAATAAAGGTCAGAAATCTGTACGACCATGGTGGTTGAGATTGATCGATTTTAGAAGTAATTCGATGGATACAACAAAAAAAAGATCAAGCTTTAGAATAAGGTACGAATTAAGATTCATGCTTTATTATAATTTAATTATTAATCATTTTATAGAATTTTGGTGATCGTGGCTTTTGAGAAATCAAACAAAAAGTTTTGTAATTATTTCGCTACATAGGATTAAATCCCGGCTCGATTTTCCAACGGTGATATCAGAGCCGATTTAATTCTATGTTTAAATTAAATTGTTTGATTGTTATTGATATTAAATTTTGGAATTGAAATTGCAATAGTTGCAAATAAAAAATCAAATTAGATCTAAGTAATTTTAGCCTAAAAGGTTTAGATTGAAAGTTTTAAAATCCTAGATTCAATTTAGAATTGAAGGTTTTATCGTACAAAATCTTAAAAAGTTCAGATTTATACATGAAATTGGATGTTCTTCAAGTTGAGAAATCAGCTCTGGTAGTTCACCTTATATCACCCATCAAAATCCAAACCATAATCGAAATATAATTTTAAATTTTTTAAAAAAAATAAAATTCAATTATAAAATTAAATTAATTATTTTCTTAATTAATCAATCATAAATTTGTTAGCAACTAATAATTAACACTATTCTTCGCAATTATAGCTTCGTCATAGACATAGGATTAAAAACATAAATCAAATATTCGACAACATCTACTTGTCTAATTTGACAAAAATATTCACACAAGTGTGCAACTAAAATTGTTTGGATGCAACAATAAGATCAAAGTATAAGTTAATAAATGTAAAATTTTAAATTCCTAGCTGAAAAAGTAATAATTAACTTTGAAGTAGAGAAAATAATGTTCCAGAACTAAAAACACATCTCAATGGGTAACCAACAATTTATTAGGGTCGGCACCTAATGTTGTTCCTATTTTGGTTTGAACATCCTTCCACTACAATATACATAGTTATGTATGTCCCTATTTGAATATCCATAACAGGATGAGGTTAAATGAACACGATTGCGTTCCTATAAGAGTAGTAAGTTAAGTGACATAAATATAACGATGTGTACCTCACATTACAGAATGAGTTTCCCTATCTTATTCACTATATTTAGGGAATGAAAAAAATCGTTGGAACTTAGAAAGATTACATTGATGATAATAATTAATTTTGAACATTTAATAGTTGCACAATTTTAAATAATCTTCATATAAATTTTTTTTATTTTATCAAAAAATAAGGACAAGTAATAATAAGATGACAACTCTAGCAAGGAATTTAATAAGAACTAAAGCCCTTCAATCTATAGATAAGAAAAAATTCTTTAAGTGTTATTAATTTCATGACAAAGTTATTCTTCATTCTTTTTAGTGCTTTTTTTATCTCATCTTCACTTTAATCCTTCTTCTTCTTATTCCATGAAGACAAGTAAGTATGAATCTTCGCAGAATGACTCAAATATAGTGCTTTCAGTTCACTTTATCTTTTGACCGTCCTTGGGCAAAATATCTAAATTAAAGTTACAGGCTCAAAACACTTACTCATTTTTTATATTTCCTAAGAATAGATAATCATAAGTAAATATGAATGACTTGCAAAAACCATTGTAAAAACCTAACATTCAACGCTTCTACTTATAATTAATCAACAATCATCACCTTTAGAAACTGACAATCTAATGGTAGACTTGGATAAAATGTGTCTAAATAAGATGTATTAACAGGTACACTTAATACTAGTCATAATCATGACATTCCACAACTTTGCAAACAATTTCTTTTCTCCACCACTAAGGTTCATGTACATAATCATGAATCAAAGTGCTTTTTAGGATTGAATGTGGGTGAGGGGAAGGTGAGGTGTATTTGGGTAAAGTAGTATGAAAGTCATCAAAGCTAGTGAAACAAAAGTAACACTTAATATAACATCAAGCACAAAAACTAAAATTCATTCAAAATTGGGTACCATCAGTTACGATGAATGCAAAAACTATGTTTCACAGCTCAAACTCAAGCTGTCTCACCAGAAACCACATTAAGCATATATCACTCACAAAAATTAATCATAAACAAGATTTTGTAACTATAGGGAGTGATCATTGAAAGCAACGTCCACCTCATATCCAACATACTCAAGTAACCCATTCAATACAACTTTAGGAAGAAAGACTAATCATAAACTACTTTGCAACATATATGCATTTCCTCCTTGATGATTTTATTTAAACATATATTCTTTTTCTTTTTCTTTTTATTTTTATTTTCTCTTTTTCTTTCTTCTTTTTTTCTTTTTTATATAAAATTTAAAAGAAGTTACACCAACAATGGAATTTATAACATAACATTCTGACAAATATAATCACCCCACATATATGCACACCCCCACACTTAAACTTTTGTACATCCACAAACTCAACGATCAACAAATGCTCCACTAGCTTTAAGGCTTGGGTAGGACATTTGGTTAGGTTTAAAGCATGTAATGTGGATAGCACAAAAAAAGGCTAATAAAGTTCAAGGGGCTTAGCAAAGGAAAATTCATATCAATGGGTAGGTTATTTGGCTAACGTAGCTTGTAAAAAACAAAGAATGCCTAATCATATTCATGTTCATACATATGATAAAAATGTGGTCTCAAATAGAAATTCAAGGCAAAGTCAAGATGTACATGTCATGAAGGTCATACATAAATAAAAGACAATAAGACTGATATAGATGTGTCAATCTAATAAGGCTCAAAATCTCACTGACTTTTGTCTACCACTAGTCACTTCTCTTTTAAAGATAATCTACATTGACCAATCACAAGAGCAAAAGTACATGCTAAAGTTGTCATGGATTCTTCTAGTCAATTCACACTCTAATTATGACTATATAATCCTAGAAACAATAGAAAAAGAGAAAGTGTTTATGTGTTTGTTTGGTTCTCTTTCTCCTTTATTAAAAAAATAAAAACACGTAAAAACAAACAAAATTAAAAATAAACATACATATAAGAAAGAAATGAGGAAATGTAAAGAAAAGAAATAAACTTTCCTTAGGTTGCCTCCCAAGAAGTTTCTTTGTCTAATGTCATTGGCTCGACTACATACTTTCCTTACATGACAAAATTATGATCCTCTAGTGTCACAGTTTGAACTTCCTTCACGTGAGGTTGTTCATGATAGGGTCTCAGTTGATGACCTCTCATATTCAACATATGCCCTATCTTTAGAATCTCTACTGAGTCCATGCACTCTAAAAAGATCTCGAATGTCTCTTTACCTTTTTCTTCTTCGTTTAATTTCTCTAACCTACTAGGTAAAGGTAAAGAGTTAGTCTTAACAACAATTAGGAACTCAGTATTTACCTTTGAGCTAAAAGTTGTATCCTTTTCTGCTTCTAGCTCCTACTCCACTTCATCAACTCAAGCAATTCCTTGAGTAGTATTCTCAAGATTCTCAAACTCCTCTTCACTTTGAAAGGCCTACTAATGTCACTTGGGTGCACTTCAAGTTGAGATAGTTATGCTTCTTCACTTTGTGATGCTAGGCGGTTGATAGCTTTTGCCAACTGACCCACCTGGCTTGCCAAGTTTTGGAGTCTAGACGTTGTATCTTGATGGAATTGTATCATATCCTCCTGGAACTGCTGCAATTGCAAAGTTTTAGTAGTAACAACATTAATTGATTCTTCTAGAAATGTACCTGAGTTTTGCTGCCACTCTAAATCTTAGAAACTAGACCAAAATTGTCTTTCCTCATGCTGAAATTATAAAGTGTTAGTAGCGACAGCATTAACTAGTTCTTCTAGAGATGGACCTAAGTTGTAATAAGAAGTTTCTGATCTATACGGGAATTGCTATACATCCTGCAAACTATCATGGAAGTAATTCTGCTGGTTATCCCATCTATAACTAAAGTTAGTATGATCATTCCAATATGAGCTATAAGATTGGGGATAAGAGTTGTGGAAAAAATTATTTCCGTCCATGAATTTTTTCACAAATACTAAACAAAAAGTGAAAAAATCAAGAAATAATTAAAAAACTAATTACAAACAAGTATGTACAAAACACTAATTAAAATCAAGAAAAAATTAAAATAATGCAGTCTCCAACAACGACGCCAAAATATGGTATTGCATCGTAACACTACACAAAATAAACTAGACCTAAAATTGTAGCATTGGTGAATATAGGTCGATCCCACAGAGAGTGTGCGGAAAGCTTTTGAACTGAAAATAATTAGTGTTTAGGTTAGGGGGTGTTGGTTTGGTTTTGGTTTTAGTTTTAGTTTTAGTTTTAGTTTTAGTTTTAGTTTTCAAACAAGAAAATAAAACGAAACTAAACTAACAAAAGAAAATTAAATCAAATAACCTAAAAATGATAAAAGTGATGAATTTGTTAGGGAATCGATCATCGGTTGAATCTCGGCCTACACACGGTTGAATATAATTCATTAAATTGTTGTTCTTATGCCTCTCCTGGCAACTATTAATCGTAGGTTAACAATAAGCTATGTTAACCCCGATTTTCCCTTAGGTCATAGTTAATTAAGAAGAGCTCGTTAATTAACCCTAAATATCGGATAACCTAGAATAAGCTCTCTACAGACAGCCACCTTATGAGTGAGAAAAATAGACCAATCAAAGCAATAATCTCACAAACTCGGATTATTTAACGTAATTTATGTTATCCCTAATGATTCGTAACCATTAGTTGCCGTAAATGAATTAAAAAAAACAACAATTACGTTTTGTATTCGATTCTAGCGATAGGTTCTTATATGAAAAAAAATCAAATAGAGCATTCAATAGGTTCCTATATGAAAAAATCAAATAGAGCATTCTATCATTCTTACACAATACCCAATTCAATAAACACAAGATTACATAATCAATCCCCAAAGATACTAAGAACAGCAAACATAATGAAAGATATGCTTAACTAGGTTCGTTGGAGTCGAGGTCACGTCTGAATCAATGTTGGGAAGTCCAACCCTCCATGGGTCTCTCTATATGTGAGAGCTTCTTTGCCCTCTTCATTTTTGTCTCCCAAGAGCTCCTATGATTTTTCCCAAATGATTTATAGATTATGTTGTCACAAAACAACGTTTTATACTAAAAACTTAGGGTTCAGGTGAGTTGGCCTTCCTCACGGCAATAAGTGTGAGTCTCACGGCCATAAGACACCTTGCATGGGCATGACATGATCTGTCACACCCATGCAACTAATGTCACACCTATGAAAAGTGTGTCATGGCGTGACACACCTCTCACGGCTATGACAAATTTATTATTCTTCATTCTTTTTAGTGCTTTCTTATCTCATCTTTATTCTAATTCTTCTTCTTCTTGTTCTATGAAGACAAGTGAGTGTGAATCTTCATAGAATGGTTCAAATATAGTGCTTTTCGTTCACTTTAGCTCTTTCACTTCCGAATTGTACCTAAAATACAAATATGAACTAAAGTGAGTATCTTGAGCATTTTCATATCACTAATCACTAAGTGTTATGGAATAAATGTATAATCAATTAACCATATATCAGGCAGTTTGAGATTGACTAATGAATGAGGGTAGTATATATTTGACCCTATTAGTCAATAACTTGGAGATGATTTTGTAAGATATATTGCAAAAAGAAATAGGTCTAAAATCCTTCAGAAATTCTAGATTGTGAGTTTTTGGAACCAAGCATAAATGAGTGCAATTCCATCATTCAACATCTTAACATCATTAAAGAACTCATGAATAGCCTTATAAAAATAGAACTAGATGGAATTCCATGTTTGTTGATAAAAAAAAAGCCATTGAATCCATCAACACCTAGTGCTTTACTAGGGCCAAGCAAGAATACAACTGCCTTGATATCCTCATCAATGAAACTCCTAGTAAGAAATTAAGCCCTTTTAAGAGATATTATGAAGGAGTGAAGCATGATTTCCAACACTTGGTGAACTCAATGCTTTAGAAAAGTATTCTCATCAAAATTCTTAAGCTCATTTTGGCAAGTTAGAAAATTATTCTCAGTTAATAATTTGGAAATAATGTTACATTTCCTCCTTATATGTAATGATCTATGAAAAACTTGGTATTAGAATTGCCTTTCTTTAGCCATAACACCCTAGACTTTTGCATAAAAAGGGATGAGTGAGCTTTAAGGGCCTTCATATTATTGGCCAATGCTTGTTTCTCCTTGAATTTAAGAAAAGCATCACTAGGAGAATTATAGAGGTTATCCTACCATTGTTTTTGTGCTTCCTTGGCTCTATTATTACCATCATGAATATCTTTGTGCAAGCTTAGTTATAATGATTTGAGCTCCTGTTTTATTCTTGCAAACTTCTTCTAGAATTGGTAAATAGACAAACCATTCAGCCAAAGATTTAAACCTTTAGAAACAACTTCTTGGACCTATCCACATCATTAAGGTAATTAAAGAATCTAGATGGAGAAGGACCCCTTCCTTTCTTATTGAGATCATGGATCTCTACTAGATTATGGTCTGAGCATAGAGAGTTATTAAACTAAACTGTGCTTGAGTTAAATTTCTTAAGCCACAAGAAGTTAACTAAGGCCCTGTTTAGTTTTTTCCTTAATTTCCATTAACCCTCGTGATTGTTAGACCATATAAAGAATCTTCCACTGTGGCCATGGTTAGTGACTTCCATATTCTAAAGAAATGTTCTTAGCTCCGTACAAGGTCACCTTGAGTAGCCTTCCATTTTAGATTCTTTAACCAATAGTGTACAATTAAAGCCTATAATAATGATCTATGAATCATTCACTAAATTGTTCTATTATGCCAACCATTCCATAACGAAGCTTTTTGGGGTGCAAAGTTGGATATATATATAAATGTGACCCAAGTCTTGCCTATAATTATAATATCAGCTAATATATGAATGCATTGATTAGTGCAATGGTAATTTAAAACTAAGACCATATCCAAATTATAAACAATAACAACCATTCCCCTGTAGTACCTATCATGATTAATAATGAGCTTTTACTATACCTTGAACATCCACAAATTTAAACAATTATCCCTCTTAATTTTTTTCCAAAAGAACAATTATGTTTGGTTTTATTACCATTCTTTAGGATCATTAAGACACTTAAAATTTTATAAACATTGTCATTAGTTCTTTATGGATTTTTTTTATCTTTAGACTTAACTTTTCATCTAGATTTCTTCCTTTCCATGGATTTAAAACCACATTGAGAACCATTATTAACTTTTAGAGAGTTTCTTGATTGTTGCATACCTGGGGTAGTTTGTTTAAAAACATAAAAACAAGGGTAAGCTAAACTAGCTCAGTGAGTGTTAATTATTTTAATGAAAATTAAACCTTTTGTAACATCATAACTGAAATAATCTCATACAATAAGAAAGCCCATGGTAAAATAATTGCCATAAACATTCATTCGTATATCATCAAATTTAGTAATAACATAACATTTCGTAAAACACAATTTCAACTTTTTTTAAATAATATTTCGAAATGCTTTTTAACATTAAACTCATAATATACAAGTTTCCATTTCCATTTCCATTTTCCTTTTTCTTTAAACAATTAATAGTGGTAGCAATAAGTTTTCTGAAAACTTTTATACTGAAAATAAGCCAACCATTAGAATTGATATCATACGATGCGTCTCAAATTACTTTTAAAAAAAATAGTGGCTGGCATTATTATTTTCATGACTTTCCTTACTCAACATAGCCCACCACTAGTTTCTTTACCATACAGTACACTAGGCATAAAGTCACGGAATTAGTTTTGTATCGCTTACTTGCGACTAGTTAACCACTATTTATGGAGCTGGTTTTGCATTGCTTACCCTTAATAGGTTATAAACTAGTAGTTACGGAGCTAGTTCTGCATCATTTATTTGTAATAAATCATGTAGCTATTTCTACATTGCTTACTTGTGACTAGTTAGCCACTATTTACAGAGTTAGTTCTACATCGCTTTTTCGTAATAATTTAACCACTATAAATCGATATCATAACATGTATAAAGCCTAACAGTGTACCATAGGCAAAAGCTATTCTTACTACTTCAATTCAACTTATTATCAAAATCAATTATGAGATGATTTATAATCATTCAATTTAATGCATAATTTCAATGTAACTTCCAATAATACAAAATTTAACTTTCAATTTACAACTCATATATTGCTAAATCATATTCTTATGCTAGCAGTATTTACTTGTAAAATATCATTCATATAAAACTCAACATAAATATTCATTTCATGATCAATTGGAAATCGTTTGCATAAAATCAATTTAAAGTACACTCACATATCATCAATTCTTTTGCAAAGAATTGTCATATAAAATAATTAAAATACACTCACAACTTGCTAATTTCCTTTTCACCACTTCAACATCCTTTAGTTGGTTTCGTTTTTCGATCCAAAAACCTAATACGAATACATTCAACTCCTTAATAAATTTTCTTATCAAATACACTATAAACCATATCAACTTCATTACTTTCCACATATACTCCATGTACTAATTTTTTATACAAATATTAACAACACTTCATTTAATAATTATAATACCACAAATACACTTAATGACCATCCTTAATCATATTCACATGGTCATTATATTGTAACCATACTTTATACAATAAATGCCCTTAAGGCTAAACTGAACATATTTAACATTAAAATTTTTCAATTCAATTCCATTTGATTTCTAACACTTAAAACCAATCTAACTTCACTTCCATAACATTTTAATACACACATTTAAACCATAAAATTTCATTAACAATTTTTACAAAATCAAGCACCCTTGGCCGAATTTCAACCAAAACCAATTACAAATCAATTCTTTACTTCACTAGCATCAAAATCATGCTATGAACATCATAAAACATCAAAATAAAATTATGGATCATAATACATTAAAAATCCTAACTTTGGCTGAAAACTTATCTAATCATGTCCATGATTTTTCTTTAATTCTTTTATCATTAAACTAACTTCTTAATGTTATTCATTAATCTTAAATCATCAAATGGCAAAATAAAACACCTTAGGCAATAGATCTAACCTTTGACCAAGTTTGACCAAGGTTTCACTCGTTAGTTTTCTTGATTTTTTTTCTTCTCCATACCACTTCCAATGCAGTAAAACCTTCATATCACATCAAAGGGTGCAATTCACACCATCAAAACCAAATATTAACTATAACCTGACAAATCAAATTTTTTGACAAAATTAATAAGCTTATCAACCCATTTTCTTCTTCTCTTCACTTGGATGGCTGTAGGATCACATTGGATGCTTGAATGGAGGTGGAAGAGCATGAAAAACTTTTTGGAACACTTCTCCATGTCATAGCCGAAGCTCCCTCTTCTTCTTTTTCTTTTCTTTTCTTTTTTCTCCCACTTCCCTCCTTTGTCCAACAATAGCCGACTTTTCTCCTTGCTTTTCTTCTTTTCTTTTAGTTTTTGGGCTCTTTAATGACTCTCTCTCACAACTACTCACCAAATGAATCAACTAATGTCTTAATTCATTCTTTTTATACTCTTTAATGCTTTACACATGTCACTTTTTTATTGGTTGTCTCTAATGACTCATCATGCACAAGTCATTTTTTTATTGGCCATCTCTAATGACTCATTAATCCACTAATGTCATGTAAAAAGACCAAATTGCCCTTTAATACATTTAATTCACCAACTAATCGAATCAAATCCCAAAATTATTCCACAACTATCTTATAATCAAATTGACCATGAAATACTCTAATTAGGGTCACTACTTATTGATTGGAAACTTTAAAAATTTTGAATGAGTTTAAAATCTTTAATACCCATTATTTTTCAAAAAGGACATTTTAACCCTAAACTTTTGGAATTCCTGAAATTCATCCGATCGGGCTTATTTTCGATCCACTTCAGTATCATTAGACTCTAATACCTATTCTGGATATTTTTCAAAATTTTGAGGTTGGGTCCCCAAAATCACTATTTAAGTGGAGATACTATTCACCCAAATTCACTATTCATCCAAAAATATTATTCACCTAAATCGTCTAAATTTCATTCAAAAGTGTCATATAAATCTTCAAAGTACATTTTGGGACTTTTAAAGCTCATTTGGACTCATTTCGTTACTTTTCGGAGCTTTCGGAAATTTTCTAGTTAGAAATTTCCGATCAAGTCCAGAATCATCTCTGATCTATCTGTGATCTCTACTGTAACGTCAATAATACATTTAAATGCTTAAAATACTCTATTATACCATAAACAGAGTATACTCTATAAAATGCATGTACAACACATTACACAGTATGATAATCAAAACTAGAATATTACAGGCTTTGGTTTAACAAATACTCAAGCACTAGGTAGAGTTACTCCCCACCTACCTTCCTAGCCCTAAAATGAAAGAAAGCAATTTGGTTAAGGCATTCTTTAGGCGTCTTCACCAATAAGTCCCATAGGGATTTGGTCAGCCAATCAGCTCCCAAAGTTAGTTGGTTTAAACTAGCCTGGAACAAACTTTTGGTCCCTAAGTGGCCTTTCTGTCGTGGCTAGAATGAAGAAGAGAATGACTACTTTTGATAGAGTTAGAAGGGATCTTGATGCTCAGATAAACCTATCGTATAAGTTATGTTTGTCATGCCCTGAATCCATTAGCTGCCTATTCTTCAACTACACCTTTTCCAACCTTTTATGGCTAGATATCCAAACTAGCGCTGCGTATGGTTGCTGTCTTCAGTGGCTGGAGACGGAACGGAACAAAAATTTGGAGTCGGAACGGAACAAAAATTGAAGACAGTGAGATGTTTGGTTGTGGTGGACAGAACAGAAATAACTATCTCCGTCTCGAGGACAGAATGTGTTTGGTTGCAGTGGACAGAACGAAAAATTGTGTCAATGACAAAAATGCCCCTGGTCCTTAACATAATTAGAAATATGTAATTCATTGACAATTTTGATTACGAATGATTTGCATTAGTTAAAAAGTTAACAAATAATAA
>JANVCQ010008491.1:0-13274 GCA_025531925.1 Erythroxylum plowmanianum | reverse complement strand
ACTTCGAATCTTCTAAAATGCATTCAATGTAAGAGGCTTTGTCATCATATCTGCCAACTGTTCTTGTGTTCCACAATTCATCAATATGCTTACTGCGGCCATGTAGCACTGGATTTTTTGACAATTTAATTGTAGAACTATTATCACAAAGAATCGTAGCACACTTACTTTGCTCCAGACTTAGCTTCTCTAGGATCCTTTTCATCCAAATAGCTTGACTAGCACAGGAAGCCATGAACTCTGCTTTAGTAGTCGAGAGTGTAACTATCGATTGTTTTCTCGAGGACCAAGCAACAGATTCAGTTCCTAACATGAAAACATAACTAGAAGTGCTTTTTCTGTCTTCTGGGTCTCCTGCATAATCGTTATCTGAGTAGCCAACTAAGCTTTCACACCCTCCCTTGTTATAGAATATCCCAAGTTCAATGGTTCCTTTCACATACTTCAGTATTCTCCTAGCTGCCAGCAAGTGTAATTTAGTTGGCTTTCTCATGTATCGACTAATTAGGCTTACTGCAAACATCAAATCTGGCCTTGTAGCTATTAAGTACATAAGGCTTCCCACTATCTGTTTCAAGAGTGTCTCATCCACACGAACTCCATCTTCATCTTTATAAATTTTACATCCAGGAACAATGGGATTATGGACTGGATTGCTACGCTCCATTCTAAACTTCTTCAATACCTCTAAAGCATATTTCCTTTGGCTAGTATAAATTCCATCTAACCTCTGCAACACTTCTATCCCAAGAAAATACCTCATCCTTCCCAAATCAGTCATATCAAACTCTCTCAACATGGAGTTCTTAAATTCAATAAACATTAATTCATCATTGCCAGTAAATATTAAGTCATCCACATATAAACTGACAATTAGAATCTTACCCTCCTTATTTGTTTTAATGAACAACGTATGCTCACTATAACACTTCTCGAATCCTTCATCCATGAAATGTGCTTCAATGCGCCTAACCAAGCTCGTGGAGCTTGTTTAAGTCCATAAAGGGCTTTCCTCAATCTATACACTTTATGGGGACTGTTCTTCAACTCATAACCCTTGGGCTACTCCACGTACACTTCTTCATTGAGTTCCCCATGCAAGAAGGCGGATTTGACATCAAGCTGATAAAGTACCCACCCTTTCTGAGCTGCTAATGCTATAATCATCCTCACTATGTCCTTTCTTGCAACAGGTGGAAATACCTCAGTGTAGTCTATTCCTTGTTGTTGCACATATCCTTTTGCCACCAAGCGAGCTTTATACTTATCCACTTCACCATTTTCTTTGAACTTGGTCTTATAAACCCATTTCACCCCAATCTTTTTTACACCTGGAGGTAGATCTGTGAGCTCCCATGTGTTGTTCCTCTCTATAGCTTTTATCTCCATGTCCATTGCTGCTCGCCATTTATCACATTTCACAGCTTCCTCAAAGTGTAATGGATCTGTTGAAGCAAGTAGGGCCAAGTTAACTTCTACCTCTTCTTCTGAAAGCCCTTCCCCACTCTCATAATCCCTCATCCACATTGGAGGTCTTCTAGTTCTTCTTTCATTGGGACTGGTTGTTTCTTCAGTAATTTCTTCTTCTTCTTCCTCACCCACAACTTCATTATTTTCTTCGGCCACTGCTTGACTGTCTTCAGCATCATCCCATTCTAGATCAGCTGCTATTGTTTTTTCATAGCTTCAATCCCAGCTCCAAGACTTGTCTTCTTCAAACACTACGTCCCTGCTGATTACAACTTTCTTGGCAACTGGATCATAGAGTCTGCATGCTTTAGATTCTTCACTTACCCCCAGCAATAAGCAAGCAAAGCTCTTTGTATCTAGCTTTGTTCTTCTTACATCTGGAATATGCACATGCGCCATGCATCCAAACACCCTGAAATGTTCAACTGAAGGTTTGCTTCCTCTCCAAGCCTCTTCAGGTGTGACGTTCTTTACAGCCAATGTGGGACTCTGATTTAGAACATGAGTTGCCCAATTAACTGCTTCTGGCCAAAAAGACTTGGGGATTTTCTTTTCAGAAAGCATACATCGAACCATGTTCATCATTGTTCGATTCTTCCTCTCAGCTACTCTGTTCTGCTGTGGTGTATATGCTGCAGTTAGCTGCCTCTTGATCCCATGTTCTTTGCCTCTTGATCCCATGTTCTTTGTAAAATTCACTAAATTCAAGTGAGGTAAATTCTCCTCCCCGATCAGTTCATAGACACTTTATATGCCCTCCTGTTTCTTTCTCAACACAACTTTTAAAATGTTTAAAGGTACCTAAAGCCTCAGATTACTCTACTAAAAAATAAGTCCATATCTTTATGGTAAAGTCATCAATGAAGGACAGAATGTACCTTTTCTTACTATTGGAAATGGGTGAGATTGGTCCACAGATATCTGCATGGACAAGTTGGAGCCTCTCTGTCGCCCTCCAATTTCTCTTTCTTGGAATTGGATTCCTATGTTGCTTGCCAATCATGCAGTCAGCACACACTGTTGATGGAGTCTTGAGCTGAGGTATCCTATTTTCTTGAATTGAAGAGTTCTCAGTCCTTTGTAGCTTAAGTGTCCATAATGACAATGCCATAAGTGAGCCAAATCTTGTGCAGTGGTATACAGACAAGCTGACTTTTGAGGTGATGACTTTGCTGATAGGTTGAACATTCGATTTATGGTCATATCAGTCTGCATTATCAACCCTTTCTCTGGATGATATATCTTGCACTTTCCATGCTGAAAGAGAAATGCCAATCCCCTTTCTTGTAGTTGACCAATGCTCAACAGATTATTTGTTAGTTCAGGCACGTAATATACTTCACTAACAACATGTGTAAAGCCACTTACTTTGAATCTCACATTACCTTTTCCTAGCACAGACATCTTTGTGTTGTTTCCCAATTTCACCGTGTGCCTGAAACTTTCATTTAGACTGCAGAACATGTTCTTGTCACGGCACATGTGGTTGCTACATCTAGAATCCAAGAACCAAACATCTTCCCTTCGAGCCTCATTCATCTCCACATATGACATTAGTAGCATTTCTTCCTCTTCCTGTTCAGCATAGTTAGCCTCCTTATCCCAGCTCGGACATTCAAACTGGAAGTGCCCAATCTTATGGCACTTATAGCATTCCACAGTTGCTTTGTTGTAAGATTGACGTCCTCTGCCCCTTCCTCGTCCTCTAAATGCACCTCGACCTCGACTTCTTGCGCCAGAACTATCTTCAGAGGTTATTTTGAGTGCTTGTTCTTCTCCAGTATGTTTCTGGCATTTCTGTGCATGAACAATTAAGGAACTCTGCAGTTCATCGATGGAGAGTTTATCGATATCTTTGGATTCTTCAATTGAGCAAACAACATAATTAAACTTGTCACTCAATGACTGTAAAATTTTCTCCACTACTTTGACATCCTGTATCTGCTCTCCATATGTTCTCATTTTGTTAGCCACTGTCATCACCCTTGAAAAGTACTCATTGACTCCTTCTCCAACCTTCATTTCTAAGGTTTCAAATTCTCAGCGGAGAGCTTGAAGATGAGACCTCTTGACTCTTGCATTCCCTTTAAACTTTTTTTTCATAGAGTCCCAAATTTGTTTGGAAGTATCCTTCTGGAGTATGGTCTCTAGAATGGTCCGATCTATGGACTAGAAGAGATAATTCTTGACTCTCAAATCTTTCAACTTCAACTCATCCAACCTCTTTCGCTGTGCTTCTGTCTGCTCCACTCCACTTTCTGGCTCAATGTAGCCAGTCTCCACAAGGCTCCAGTATTCTTTAGATCTAAGGAAGTTCTCCATCAACATACTCCAGTGGTCATAGTGACTATCGAAGCGTGGTATGGCAGATTGCATGAAATTCCCTTCAGTCTTCCCTTCAGTCGTCATCTCCTTTGCTGCTGCAAACCATAAAGACTGCTGCTTTGTTCCTTCACACCCAGTGAGTGCTCTGGTACCAGAATGTTAAGAACCAAAAATTGGATATAATGTTTTCTGGGAAATGACTCTACTCTTATTGAATAAACTTGGCCAATAAATAGCCATTTACATTCATAACAAAATTGAGAAAAAAAAACAGCCCACTTTTACAACTAATTAACGTGGTAAATGCAACAGCAAAATAACCAAGATTACTAAACCGCCTCCTAAAGAATCGGCCTTATTTGAGCTGAAAAAAATATCCTAACAGAAAAAACCTAAACTTTCTCGTCAATTAAATGGTCTTAAAGATGGAGCTGGAGGGAGGATTTCACGTTGGATCTTGCTATTACTCCATCCTCTGCATTAGCAAGGACAACATCGACGACAACAACAATGTTGATTTCCACCATTTCGACGAGTCCTTAATTCTCGCCTCCAAGCTGAGACAACATCAGATCAGAGCATGAATGAGATGATGACGAAAAATTGTAATCCGTCAATCCAATTCATCTAACGGCGTCCTCCTCTTCTTGCTTCACCCTAAGCTGAGACAACATCAGATCAGTGGAGGAAGTCATTCTGTCATCGCTAAGATGATGTTGCAGTAACAACTTATGATGGCCATCAGTGGCAATCGGCTATCCCCCAACGACGTCGTGGATGAGTCATCCTTGTTTAAGTCTCTCACACAGGTCAGTGAATTAACAGAATCGTTTTTTTTGTTTTTATACTTTTTATTTATCTAAAATTCTAATTAAACTTGTTGTTTACAGGGAGGAGAAGCTTTAGTCCAGGCACCGTACAATGGGTTCAGAGGTAGATACTTGCATGCACTACCCAAGGATTGAACCAGTCTTAACAACATTTTCGCCATCCTCAGGCATGAATTTATTCCATTAATCTTCCTATATTCCAATATAAATAACATAACACTAGAAATAATAACAGGTCCTTCGTTTATCCAGGCACAGATGATATTTTTTGGGAAACCAAGTAGACAATCCCTTCCCTCTTCTTATTCATTTCGTTCTCTTGGTTTCATCAACAGTTACGAAGGAGAGGATTATGGAGAGGATTGTGGAGAGAATGAAAGCTTTAGTTAATAATCTGAAATTTCATAAATTGTGATTGTTGTTCCTTCCTTTTTCATTGGTGTAGGTATTACCATCCCTCAAAATGTCTAAAGAAGAAAGAAGATCCGTAGGTACAATATTGGTTCTAATGTAAAAAGATAAAAAACTTTGTTGCGAAGACTTGGTTAAACGTGTGCATTTATTCCTCTTTATTTATGCTTATTGCTATTTGATTAGGTTCAATATGTTTTAATGATATTGTCATTCCTATCGGATAAGGAGTTTATAGCAGGACCTTTGAAATCATCACCATCTTTTGGTGAACATCCAGGTAAACCAGTGCAAACTGTCAATGTTGGTGCAGTTGAAGGTAAGAATGATCGTGGGGATATTTTTGCTTCTGAGCCACTAATTTCAGTGGGAAATCACCTCATCAAATTAGAATGGAACCTTCTAAAAGAGCTTTAGGAGGGGAAGGACTTAGTAAGGGTACTCCAAAGGTATATTCATTTTGCAACGAAAGTAGATTGACTCTTGAATAGTTTTGTCTGCTCAGGTGTTTACCTAATGATACATTTTATTTGAATTTATGCAGGGTGAGAGATCAGATGAAAAGTACTGTGATAATATATTTGGAGAGACACCTACCGGAGTACAAAAACAGGTAATTTGTTTCGTGATCTGGTTTTTGTACCTGTTGTTTATGATATCAATAAAACAAAATGGCAAGAGTTTTATCTTCGAGTTTTTCAAGGAAAAGGAGATGGTTTGCCAATTGTGCAGAGTCACCTTTATGACGACTGGGATGATGCTGAGGGGTATTATAGTAAGTATTGAAAAAGTTGTTACTCTTTATCTTTTGCTTTATTACTTTTTCCAGCTTTGAGGTGTCTGTCTTCAAGTCCTTTGGCAGAACAGGAAATATGTCAATTAAAAAGGTTATTGTAAGTGATCTTATGTTTAGACTTCTTGTAGCGCCCTCTTACCCTGGGGTACATACCGAAACACCTTTAGGATATTCCAATACGTAACTTATGATAACGGCATGCTACGATCAATTACGACATTCACTTAACATGGCATCATCTCTTTTTTTTATTTATAAAACATCATCTGGAAAAACACAATAATTTAAAACAATTTCCTTCTTTCATTTCTTAAAAACCTAATGTCTATATTGGTAGTTTTCCAAGATCATCCAAATGTGTACATCATCATATCCTAATACAAAAGACGTTATATGAAAGAGGAAATACACAAAAATCTTTCTAATTTGTCCATATCCAGCTGACCGACCTTTGAGTTATTTCTTCTTGTTCCTAAAAGTAAAAGTGTCCCTTAGTAGCTAAAGTTCTCCCTCGGTCCTGAAAAGTCAACATTGCAATTTTGATGAGTTTTGCGAACTTAATGAGGTAATCATCATTTATGGTTCACTCAATTCATGCATCACGTCAATACATATAACATATATTTCACAACTTTATATAATTCATCACATATCACATTCTCACTCAAGAGTAGACAATTTTGCATTTCAATCAATCCAACATGCTTAATAAAATGCATATGAAATGGTCATGTGACTCTTTTCCAATTATTACATTGTTGTGACTGAGTGCCTAAATTGTCCTATATCTATTGTAGATACCGGGATCATTCATACTGTTCCTTATCCGTTGGACATACAGGGCTCATTTTACATAGTGAGTCTTTCGCTATTAATCACATTTGGTAAGCTCGGTTTCAGTGGCTACTTAGGTCACAACTCTCATTATTTGATTATGCATTCATGTATGGAATGTATCTATCATAATCAGTCATGTCATGAAACATTTAGTTTGTCACATTCACATACAAGTAACACTTCAATATCTCATTCATATTTCACAATCGTCGGACCTTCATTATTCAGAATCAACATAATCAAATCACATTCGTTCATAATTCAGGCATAATATAAAACAAACAATCTATTGAGTGAGACCGTTTAGGTTACTCACAAGTCGTTCTCGAAGCTAATGCCTGGAAGTTTCGGCAACGTCTGGAGGTTGACGTTCCTGTTGCTCCTCTATATCAAATAACATACACATCTATCACAATTTGCACAATTATAAGTGTTTAAGAATGCACGTGTATGTAATGGAATATGTACAATGCATGTTCATGATAATCTCGGGTATCACTCTATTATCCTCATCATGTAAACATTCATATTTCCAATCTCACATAAGTATCATTTATACCTCAATAAAACCATAAAAATCTAATTTCATAACTCATTTGGTCAAATTCAAGTTTTTTTCCAGAAACACACCTTCGAGTCTACAGTGCATGATTAATCTGACCATGAAAATAAAGTAATTTGACAATATTTTCTTCTTAAAAGTTGTTACCCTATCTTTTAGGTTTCTAATGACACAAAAATGATTTAATTCGGTTTCAAAATCTGAAAGTTATGACCCAAACATTTCAAACTATTCATAAACTAAAACAACATTCTAAAACCAACTTTAATTCAAAATCTGGATTTCTGGGGACAGAGTTAAAATTTAATCTCTTCAGAAAATTTGTATCCTATGTATCTAGTTTACTCCAAAGTAAAAATCATTCCATTTGGATGAGTACAGAATAAGATATAACTGAAATACCCAAGCATGTTCACTGAAATCATATCAGTTCATACTATTCCGACGGATTCCCTCACGTTCCATCGATCAATATTTTTCAAATCAATTCATAATGCTACCAATTTTCATGAAGATGTATAATAATGTGTTAGGAACCTATTGGTTTAAGAATCAAGTCATTTGGAGGTCAAGAGAAGAACTTGTGGTTAAAAGAAACAAGACTATTCAGTTTGTAAAATGCTCTCAGGTGCATATACTATTAGAGAGCACAATATCATGATGTGACAAATAAAACCAATAAACACTCACAGGCGTGAGAAAGAAAAGTCATGGGTGTGAGTGACTTATGCATGTGAAAAAAATCTTAGGTGTGAGGAAGAAAAGTCACGGGTGTGAGAGTGACTCACGCCTGTGCACACTCAACTAAACTCGTCCCACGTTTTTCACTATATCTCTCCCAAATGATTTCAGATGGCTGAGATATTTTGTGGAGATGTAGATTGGTGTGCTACGAGTCCAATGGTTTAAGTCTCATGTCATTTGGAGGTCAGGCGAAGGAGATATGATTTATGTTTAAACTAAAAAATAGTGTTTTCCATAAAAATGTTAAAAGCGAGATAAAATAAACAAGAATTACACATATAAACAAGACAAATATATAACAATATTACCTTCCATATAGAAGAAAACAAAGACGACGGGTCGATTACAAACACATTGTAAAGTCTGAACGGAAAATAGTCGGTAACAATTTTCAATGTTGATAAAAATACATTCATGAAAGTTAAAGCAGACCTGAAAAAACCTGAAACGATTAAAAAAATTATAAGATAACATATGACAACATTAAATGAATTAACTGATCTACATCTAAGTAAAAGGTTTTTCATAAAAAAAACTATAAGCTCACAATACAGTAAAGACACAATAACTTTTTTTAATAAAATAGTTACTATAATTTTATGGGTTATGACAGTAGTTTCTAAAAAAATCAACATACTTGCATAAAAAAGAATTACAAATTGTTCACAGTTTTTGCACATGGTTGATATGGCAATTTCCAAAGTAAACACAACAAAGCATGTGAATCTACAGAAATCAAAACAAAAGATAGAGTTTTGATATGATTAATAATCAACTAAGAAGAATAAAAATTGAAAAAGACTATATATGGTCATTTATAGTTTTTATGAATGAAACTTTCCATAATTTTGTTTAAGGCAAAACATCTTTAACCAAGAACAGTAAGGGAAGAATAAAGCTTTGTAACGAGTTTAGAAGTAACACATGTTAAAATGAAATTTAGAAAGGGTATATGTAAACAATATTGTTAATAAATTCCATCGGTTTTGAAAAATAAAAAAAGAATTAGACGTAATTGATAGAGTTTAAAAATTACCAAAACAGGCTTAGAACTTTCATCGTGACTGTTAAATAAGCAAGCCCTTCTGTGAGTTCAGCGGAAAATTCATCTGCTGTTAATTTCTCTACATTAAGAAAAACCAACAATAGAAAGAAAAAAATAATATTGGGTATAGTCTCAAGCAATATTTGTTGTTATTTATTTTGGATAAATCAACATTTATTTATAATGAAAGAAACTAAAAGAGGATTGATTTTAAAAAAAATAGAAGAGTCAGAAGAAAGTGTATAAAAATTATTATGGCAATACCGATAACTATGCTTTCTCTCTAAGAAAGGCAAGCCTTCAAATATTTTGCAGCCAACTTAACGTTGTCATCGTTAGCTCTCAAGAACCGTTGAATATAATTCTTAGTACAAAATTTCTTCTGTTATCAGGTAGAAAATAATGTTAACTAAACCAATTATTTTCATTGCTTCTTCCTACTTAAAAAAACGAAACAATAGAGTAAGAGAAATATCTTACCTGGTTTTGTGATACAGGAGTTTCTTTCGTTATATACTGAATAACAACTTTATTTTTCTAAATCAATTGGGGAAGATCTTTACCCTAATATACCATTTCTTTGTTTTTCATTTTGAACAAGTAAAACAAGACGAAGGGAACAAAGTTTGAATGAAATGGAGTTGTTAAGAAATAAAATTCAAAATAAAAGGAAGGCATTTGTCAGAAAAATTCAAAACATATTAAATGTTATTAAAGCTAAATTAATTATTTGCATATTTCATTTGTAACAACCAAACAAATTTCATTTATAATACTGCATGTTTAAATAGTCGGTGTATCTATTAAAAGATTGTCTGTCATTGAAATTGACGACGAATTTTTTGGAACATGATGTTTTCTGAGTAGACATATCATATTTTTATGAAAAATTAACAGGTTAATGGTGCTGATGGAAAAGAATTGAAATATGTCACGAGTGTGACATGCTAAGTCACACTCATGATACCCTTTTGAAGTGAGTTATGTTAAGTATTTAAAAAGTTTTGTTTTTAAATATTTTTTTAACAAATTTGTTGTAATAACCACTTAACCTATATTCTTGTTTAAATGGGTAAGAGAAACCTGGGTAGCTTGATTTACTTAACACATTATTAACAACAAAAATGAAGGAAAAAAATTTAAGAACATTGTATGTCATGAGTGTGACATATTTAGTCGCACGCATGACACCTTTTCACGAGGTGACTTAACATGTCACGCCCGCGAATGATATAATATGCTTAAGCCTTTTTTTTCGCTAACAAATTTCTTGTAATAACGATTCAATCTAGATTCTTATCCAAACAATGAAAAAGACAAACCTACATTACTTGATTTATTAAACATATTGCCTCTTGTGTATTTATTAGACAATATCGTATAAACAAATTAAAGAGTTATGTGTAGACTCTTCTTTTCGTTTATTTTATGTTTGACTTTAAGTTTAGAATGCATATTTTCTTTAATGATTTTAAATATAACTTAATTAATTAATTAATTATTATTTAATCAATTAATTACATAATTATTTCTTAATCAATTGATTATTATTATTATTATTATTATTATTAATGAAGTTGTGAATTGTGAATTTATAATATATTATAATTAACGAGTAAATAATTTTTTATGAATCACTTAATTATTTTTTAAAAGTATATTTACAAATTAAAGGCGTGCATATATACATAACATATTATAATTAATCAATAAAGAAATTTGTTTATTAATGATATAAGTAAATTTTAATTAACTAAAATTTAATGATATTTAACTTAAATAATACAAAATATGTGCAATAAAAAAGAAAATATATGTACACGAAACAATTAATCAATTCTTCTTTAAATAATTAATTAAAAATTAAAATAATAAATATGTGATTAATTCTTCATTAAATATGTGATTGATTCTTCATTAAATAATTAATTAAAAAATAAAATAATAAATATATGAATCACATATGTGAGTTAAGTGTCACATCTGTGACACGGTTATTTAATAATAAGGCAGAAGGCACCAGAGATGGCATTTCATGTTCAGATTTTTTTTTTATTTTTATGTTACTCTTTTGCATTTCACGTTCTGATAATGAAAATGTTGCACCATCCTAGTATTGTAAATGTAACTGAGGTAATTGACGAGCTGACCACAGATCACTTCTAAATGGGTATGGCTAGCCACATCTTTTCTTTTCGTTGTTTTTTTTTTAGATAAGCTCATGAGGTATTTTAGGAGGGTCCCAACTATAAAAAGGTACCTTTAAGCTATTCATTCTAAGATTAATTTTCGTTCGTACCGGGTCAACCCGTAAGGAATAAAGTGCTGACCAAACAGATTTTTCTATTATTAAAACTCAAACTCAAGACCTCTAATTAAAGGATGAGAGTGAAAACCACTCACACCAACCTGCTTAATTTTCGTTGTTGAATTTTGGGTACATCTTTTCTTTTCGTTGTTGCCAAAGTCTTCTCTGATCTCTTTTCCGTTATGTGCTGAAATGGTACAAGTACAAAAGGGAGAGGCTCTTGTTGTCGATAACGTGTTTGATAATTTGGGTAAAAGAGACAGCAGCACTGGATTGTCTCATGCAGATTGACGATGCCAACTTCAAGTGTCTTCACATTCTTGAAGAACATCTCAAGCTTCCTCTATTCATCCAAGGTTTTATTTGTTGCCGCAGAAAAGAAAATTTATTGCTAAAATTTATTAACGCGTATCGCAATTGATTAGTGATTCCTCATAGTATTTTTATCTAAAAGTTAATATAATAAATAAATTAATAATAATTTATAAATAAGAATAACATAAACGTGATAATAAAAATTAATAAATAAAACGTACGGTTGTGACCAATAAGACTAAACCGTGCATGCATAATATAAAGTGAATAATCAATAATTAATAATAATAATTGATGGACAAAAAAGATTGATTTATTGATTAGTTGGGTTGATTGGTTTTCATTTTAATAAGGAAAATTTATTGAAAATTTTTATTACGTTTGAGATTTGGGCGGTTGCCAATTGATTAGCGAAGATTTGTGTCATCATTTATATTTAAAAGTTAGTGGAATAAATAAATTAAGAATAATTTATAATTAAGAATAACATAAACATAACCATAAAATTAATAAATAAAACGGATGGTTGTAACCAATAATTTACAACATAACATAAAGTGAATAAATAATAAATAATAAATATTATTTTAAGAAATTTATAATTAATAATTTTAATTCATATTTAATAAAAATTACACAAATACACAAATCACTAACAATATATAGAATTAGTGATAACAGTTACATAAATACACAAAAAAGATTAAAAAAAACTCACAACATAGCAGTAAAAATTAATAAATAACAAAACATACGGCTGTGATGTTGTGTATGATATAAAAGTTACAGAAATAGAGAAACAGATAAAAAAGAAATGAAAGTTAAGAAGTTATGCTTGTGAGTAATAAGTTATAGGGGTGGCAATGAGTAAATAAAATTGTTCATTAATGATATAAGAAATTTTTAATCAATATTTTATTTAAACTATAAAAAAGAAAATAAATGTGCAAAGAATTAATGAGTTCTTTTTATAGTCAGTAAATAAAATTTTTAATTAACTGTGTAATTATTTTAAATTAAAATATATCTTAATTAATTATCCTATTAAGTAAAGTTAAATTAATCAAATAATTAATTATTTCGTAATTAATGGGCATTATTATTATTATTACTAATCACACCAGCCATGCTTATGTACATACTATATTATAATTAACCAATCAATTAATTATCATTTAATTAATAAATTAAATAATTATTTTAAATTAATTGATATTATTATTATTGTTATTATCGTTACTATTATTATTATTGTTATCATTGTTATTGTTATTATTATCATTATTATTATTGTTGTTGTTGTTGTTATTATTAATTAGGTTCTAAATTGTCAAGTTATAATTTTCGTTATGAATCAGTGAATAAATTTTGTAAAGTAGTATTTCGTAATTAATGGGCATTATTATTATCATCACTAATCACGGTTAAGTCACAACTTTCCATATGTTTATATATGCATAATACATTATAATTAATCGGTAAATAAATTTGTTTATTAATGATATAAGAAACTTTTAATCAACTAAATTTTTTTAACTATATTTAATTTTAATATTGTTGGACCAATGGTGGTTGACAAATTAAATCCCTTTATGTTTTGATAATAATAAAATATATAGAATTAGTTAAGA
>JANVCQ010008480.1:0-13275 GCA_025531925.1 Erythroxylum plowmanianum | reverse complement strand
TCTTTTAATGTTAGCATGTAACCTATTAGCATTCAATGGATTAAAGAAGAAAGATGTACATTGGATGGACCATCTTCCTTCTTCCATCTTCCAAAACCGAAATTGTCATATCAATATTAGGTGATTGGTCTTTTCATATAGTCATCTTAAAATAAATGAGAAGAGTCACATTTAATGGCTTCTTTATGTTTGATTAAAGCAAGAAGTGATGCATTGGATGCTTTTCCCTTCTTCTTTTTCATGCATAACTGAAATTGAGTGTGTAGGTGTTCTTGCATGGTTTAACTCTCTCTCGTTTCATACATGAGTGAATCGAAATTAGCAAGAGAAGAGTCTCATTTTTGGTTCATTTTCTTCTAAAAAAAAATCTCCTCCAAACATTTCTTCTCCTTTCCCACCAAAACATCTTGTTAACCAAGTTGTCCAAGAGGAACAAGTGGTAGATCAAGTTGGTTGAGGATATAACAACAAGGAGAAGATAGATTGACAAAGGAAAGGATTTAAAAAGTAAAGGCTTTGGATATAAGAAGAAGGAGAGGATAGCGCAGCGAGGAATTAAAGTTATAGCAAAGGAGTTGGTAATACTCTTCATCTTGTTTATGTTTGTTATTATCCTTATACCATTTCATGTATAGATTGGCATGATGATTTGGATATATTGCTTCCGCTACAAATATGATTTCTAAAAGTTTTGAAATCTACCGGTTCTCCAAATATAACATGCTTTCATTTTTCGATCCAACACAAGGCAGCAACCATATATGTTGTGTCATTAAACCTAGGTCATATTATCCCTAATGATTACAAATTATTAGTCATTACACATGAATTTCAACATAATAATTACGGATTATATCGAAATTCTAGCAATGAGATTGCAATTAAACGATTCAATGAACAAATTAAAATCATCATTTCATAATACCCAATGGGTTCATACACAAATAACTGAACAATAATGAAAATCTGATTATCCATACACAATACCCAAGTCAATTAACATAGGGTAACACAATTAATTTCTAATGAGAGAAAGAAACATTAAAACAATAAAAAATAACTAACTTGAGTTGTCGGCATTGATGTTGCCTTTGACCGGTGTCGAGCTATCTAACCCTCCATAGATAATGTGAGCGGGACCATAGGCCATCGAGTAGGACCAGGCATAAAGGTAACCATGTCAGAAGGGCCCATGACCAAAGCTAGGGTCAAGAGACTTAAATAGGCTCTTTATACGCAAGTGGGTTTTTATCTTGAGAGGATGGTGAGCTCCAAGGTATTAGAGGGCAGTTTAATGGAATTGAGCCTAAACTAATCCATTTAACTCAAATTCTTGGACCAGATACACTTGGAGCTTGAAGACAAGAAGACTTTGGCTATTTTAATGCTTCATCACTTAAGCCCAAGGAGTGTTTGGTGCGCCAACCCAAGAGCATATAGATCCAGTAGTGACGCCACACATCAAACTTATTTATATAGTTTTTGGATTTTGTTTTATTTTTGGCTTCTATGTATTTTAGCCCAATCTTTTATTATTTAACCTAGGTATAAATATGTTCTTTTAGGTCAACTTTTCGGAACTTTTTAGATCAAAATTGCTGGAGTGTCGTCAACTTCAATAGGGAGAAACATTATTCTCTTATTCTTGTTGCCTTTTGAACCATCTTTCACTTATCAATTGTTTTCCCAATTGTGGCGTATCGATTGTTCATTTCTCTTGGTTTTATTTTGATCATCGGGATTTCTTAGAACAAGTTTCTAAGAGGTGTCGTAGAAATCAAACCTTGCATATCCTTATTTTCTTGATTGTTGAATTCGAAATTTCCATCTTTCATAATTTCTTAAGGTTGAAAATACACCAAAACAAAACAACCATCAAAAACACCATCAATCGACATCAATCCTTCAGCGGTGTGCATTAACAAACCTCTACTATAAAAATACTTTAGCCCCCATTTAGTTTCCCTAGCCAAAACCCCCCTTTGACTCTCTTTACTGCACCTCCGTCTCTTCACTGCACCAATGTTATATACCCCCCCCCCCCACGTTGTTCTTGTTATGACAAATTAGTTTTTATTCCATGTCCCTATCCATTTAAAACCCTCTCCTTTTACTCTACGTTTAGAATAAAATGCATACCATTTGTTCGGAACACAGATGCATTATATGTTTAATGCACAATGTCTAGTTTATGTGTAGGAGTTGCCTACATTTAATGCATAATGCAGCGCATAATGCCTGCATTACGTTGTTGCTCCTATTCTCTATTTAGCGAATTAGTTTTTTGGTCCAATTTACTAGTCACCATTCCTATGTTACTGTGCCCTTCCTCTGTTTTCTGCAAACGCTATGCATGGGGCTGTTCATGTGAAACAACATTCTGCTGTGTTTTATTCTCTTGTTTCCTTCTTCTATTATCGTTTTTTTGCTTCGACATACTACATGCTTTTAAATTTTTCTTCTTTATGTTCCATTTTTCTTATCTTTTATTTTTTTCTTCTTGCTCCGTGAAGGCAAATAAATATTAATCTTCAAAAAATGGCCCATATGTTGTGCTTTCGACTCACTTTAACTTCTTTACTTCCAAATTGTACCTAAAATCATATATAAATTAAAGCGAGTATTTTTAGCATTTTCATGTGAATAATTGCTCAATGTTATGGGATAATTTCATAATCAATTAAGCACTATCAATTTCCCCCACACTTAGCTTTTGGTTATCCTTAGGCAAAACTTTAAATTTAAGCTCATCGACCCAAAACATTTACTCATTTCTCATATGTTTCAAGAAAACATAATCATAAACAAAGATGAATGACTTTCAAAAATTATAGCAAGAAATCAACATTCCAAGCTTATACTCATAGTCAATCAACATTTAATATCTTTAAAAACTGAGCAATCTAATGGTAGACTCGAAAAATGTGTTTAACTAAAATATATCCACGGGTACACTCATCACCATTCATAATCATGACAATCCATAACTTTGCATATCATTTCATTTCTCCACCACTAAAATTCACTTGCAAAATCATGAATCAAAGGAATTTTCAAGGTTGTAATGTGGGAAAAGGTAAGGTGAGATGTATTTGGGTTAAGTAGCATGAAAGTCATTAAAGCTAGTGAAACAAAAAAACACTCATCAAAACTTGGGTAATATCAGCTATAATGAATGTAACATTTATATTTCACAAACCCATTCAGCTCTCACATACAAACCACATGAAGCATATACCAATCCGAAAGAATCACTCATACAATGTATGCCAACAATACATTGGAATCACAAGAGTGAACCTTCCAAGCCGACATCTACCTCATATTCCACATACTCAAATAACACATTCATTACAACTCTAGGAAGATGCATTAACTATAAACAAATTTTCAACACGTATGCAATTCCTTCTTGATACATTTATTTAAGCAAATTTTTCATTCTTTTTCTTTCTCTTTCTTTATTTCTTTTTCATTTTCTTTTCTTTTCTCTTTTTTGTTTCTTTTTTATTTCTTCCTTTTCCTTATAAAAATTAAAATAAACTACATCAACATGGGAATTTCAATGATAAGACATAACAAAACATCCCAACATTAACCAACTCACACATATGTACACCCTCACACTTATACTTTTGTACATCCACAAACTCACCAATCACAAATGTTCCACAAGCTTTATGGCTTGGGTAGGACATTTGGTTATGTATAAAGCATGTAATATGGTTGATATAAAAAGAAAGGCTAATAAGGCTCCAAGGGGCTTATCAAAAAGGAAAATCTTATAATAGGTACGCTATTTGGCTAAGTAGCTCGAAAAAGCAAAGAACTACTAATCATATCCATGTTAATGCATGTGATAAAAATGTGGTCTTGAATAGAAATTTAATGCAAAATTGGGGTGCACATGCCATAAAGGTCACACATTATTAAAAGGCAATGAGACTGATATGGATGTGTCAGTTAAATAAGGCTCAAAATCTCACCGGCGTTGTCTACCATTAGTCGCTATTCTTCTAAAGATAATGCATATCAACCAATTATAATAGTAAAAATACATGCCAGAATTGCTATGAAATTCTCTAGTCAATCCACACTCTAATCACGAATATATAATCCCAGAAGCAATAGAAGATTAAAAACTATTTGTTTCACTTGTTTTATTCTTTCTCTTATTTTGATTGAAAATTTTAAAACAAGTAAAACAAACAAAATCAAAAACACTCATGCGTAAAAAAAGTAATGCAGAAATGTAAAAGGAAAAGAAATCCACTTCCCTTGCGTTGCCTCACAAGAAGCACCTTTGTTTAGGGTTGCTGGCTTGACTCCTTCTTCTCCTTACGTGACGAAATTGTGATCTTCAGATATTACAGTTAGTGCCACTTCCACGCGAGGTAGTTCCGGATAGGGCTTTATTTGATCATCATCTTCATTTAGTAACTTCCTTATCCTCAGATTCTCAATTTTGACTGTGTCCATACACTCTGGAAATATTTTGAACGTCTCTTCACCTTTTTATTCATCATTTGATTCCTCCAATTTGTTATGTGAAGGTAAAGAGTTAGTCTAAAAAATGATCATGGACTCAGTATGTACCTCTGAGCTAAAAGATGTGTCCCTTTTAGCTTTAAGATCCTTCTAAACTTCTTCATCATAAGCAATTCGTTGAGGGTTGACCCCAAAATTCTCAAGCTCTTCATCACTTTGTAAAGTTTCCAAACAAACATCCATTGGGAACATCTCGGTTTGATACGACTGCTCCTCTTTGCTTTGCAGTTCTAGATGATTGATATCTCCCTATCGAAGCAATGCATCTTGCTAAAATTGTAGAGCATCTATCAAATTTGTTGTAAACCTTGCTGAAATAGTTGTTGCATATTTTGTTGAAACTGCTGCATATCTTGTTGAATTTGAAGATTATTAGTAGCTATAATATTAAGAATTTCTTCCAAAGATGTACCTAAGTTTTGACAAGAAGCTTTTGGTCTACACAGGAATTGTTGCGTGTCCTACAAACTATCATGGAAGTAATTCTGATGCTTATATCATCCATAACAAAAGTTAGGCTGATTAGTCCAAATATTGTTATAGGATTGAGAATATGAGTTATAAAAGAAATTACCTCTATCCATATCGATTTTTTTTCACAAACACAAAATAAAAAATGAAAAGATCATAAAATAACATAAAAGAAATCAATTATGAACAAATATATACAGAACACCAATTAATTCATAAACAAAACTAAAACATAGCACTCCCCAAAAATGACACCAAAATTGGCAGCACATCATTACACTAGTCAAAATAAAAACTAGACTACTATTATAGTAGTGGTGAGTCTAGGTCAATCCTATAGTGAGTGTGTGTAAAGTTTATGAAATGAAATTAATCAGTGTTTAGGAAAAAGGGGGGATTTTGGAATAAGAAAATAAAATAAAACCAACCTATTGAAAGCAAGTTAAAGAAAACATATGGAAAAAAAGATGAAACTTAGGAATTTGATAAGGACCCAATTCTTTAGTTTAATCTCAGTCAACATCCTAATTAAGCATATTTTATTGATTTGTTGTTCTTAAACCTATCCTAGCAGCTATTAATCGTGGGTAAACCATATACCCGAGTTTTCCCTTAGGTTTTATTTAATCAAGATACGATCATTAATTAAACCTAACCACTGAATAACCTATGATACAATTTCTAGATTTAATTAGGCAGTAGCATTATGAATTAGGAAAATTGTTTAATCAAGGTAACAACCACATACAATGCATCATGTAACCAAGGTCATGTTATCCATAATGATGACGAATCATTAGTCGCTACACATGAATTTCATCATAAAAATTACAAATTATATCAAAATTCTAGCAATGAGTTTACAATTAAATGATTCAATAAACACATTAAAATCATCTTTTCACAATATCTAATGGGTTCATACATAAATAATTGAACAATAACAAAAATTTGATTATCCATACACAATACCCAAATCAATTAACATAGGATAACACAACCAATTTCTAATGAGAGAAAGAAAAAATAAATAATAAAAAATATTTAACCTGGGTTGTCGACATCAGTGTCACCTCCAAACCGATGTCGGGATGTCTATCCCACTATGGATCGCTCATGTAAAAATACTTGATCCCCATTCAATGTCCCTAGCTGAAACCGCCTTCGGCTCTCTTCACTGTGCCTCCCTCTCTTCTATTTCAACTCTTATGCAAGTTTTTTTTTACGACCCTATTCATGCCATTGTTTTATTCTCCCCCTCACTGTTCTTGATGTGATGAATTATTTTTTGGTCCATATCCCTATTCACTTAAAACCCTCTCCTTTTACTGTGCGTTTTGAATAAAACGCACACCATGCGTTTGGAACGTAGATGCATTGTGCATTTAATGCATAACGTCTAGGTTGTGCACAGGCGTTGCTAGCGTTTAACGTACAACGCAGTGCATAATGCCTAGATTGCATTACTACTCTTGTTCTCTATTTAGTGAAATAGTTTTTTTGGTCCAATTTACTATTCACCACCCTTATATTACTGTGCCCTTCCTCTCTTTTCTACAGACGCTATGCATGGGGATGTTCATGTGAAGCAACATTCTGCTACATTTTATTCTCTTGTTTCCTTCTTCTGTTGTCATTTTATACTTCCACATGCTACATGCTTTTAAATTTTTCTTCTTCTTTGTGTTCCATTTTTCTTGTCTTTTTTTCTTCTTGCTCTATGAAGGCAAGCAAATATTAATCTTCGAAAAATGGCCCATATGTTGTGGTTTCGACTCACTTTAATGTCTTTGCTTCCAAATTTTACCTAAAATCATATATGAAATAAGGTGAGTATTTGGAGCATTTTTTTGTCAGTAATCACTAAATGTTATGGGATAATTTCATAATCAATTAAGCACCTATCAATAGGTAATTGAAAAGAGATTTTAATTGTTTATTAGTTAGCTCTAGAATAACTTAGATCAAATTAGATAGTAAGAATTTTGATAGATCTAGAGGTTGTAATTCGATTCTTATCTATTTACTTGGTATTTGCTTAGATCTTGAGAGAGGGTAATTATAATTATTAGATATTTATGGATGTGTGTTATTAAATTAAGAAGGCAAAATGAGACAAAATAGTGATAAAAAGAAATTCCTCAGTTTTCATCATTGAGTAATCAACAAATTCACTCTTGTTTAATTATTCAATTATCAATTTTCTTTAGTTTATTTTATCTTCTATTTATTATATAATATTTGTGACCTTAAACAAAGTGCTACAAGAATTGTTAGGTGACTAATACAATCTTCTTAACAACGATACTTTTTTATACTATAACATACGATCTGTGTACTTACAGTTTATAAGTTTAAATTAAACTTCAACCTTAATCATTTAAAATATATCATCACTCATTGATTTAGTGCATATATCTTCCAATTAACATGAGATATCAATAAATTTTAGCCAAATATCCTCATTTAACAAATAATCTTTATTGAAAATGACATTTAGTTTCCATATTCTTAGTTCCAGACTAACAAATAAGGTTCTTTGTAAGGTAAATATCACTAATGATATCATACCTAGTTGATATGTATTTAATTGTTGATATTTTTAACTAATTACACTTAGCGATTATTGACATGAAAATTCTTAAGATACTCATTTCAATTCATATATGATTTTAGGAACAATTTGGGAGTAAAGAAATTAAAGTGAGTTAAAAGCACCATATATGGATCATTTTTTGGAAAATTTATTTCTACTTGTTTTTACGGAGGAGGAAGAAAAAAAATAATAACAAAAGGGCAAGAAAAATGGAAAATAAAGGAGCAATGCACAAGAGGAAAATGAGGAGAGCAATAAGGTGGCATCGTTTTGAGGAAGCAGGCAATAGGTGGAAGTAGATACAACGGTGCGTTTCATACGTAGAGGAGCACGCACACAAGTGGAGAATAATGTTTTAAGTGGGAGTTGCAATTTAATGAGGGGATCATGCATCAGGAAGAGGAGTAGTGGCGTTGAGGTGTAGCAGGCGCAAGGAAGCCAGACGCAACAGGCGTGATCCTGCAGCTTGGAACTGCTGCTTGCTTGACTGGGCTGCAGGCGTTAGAGAAGAAACAGCGCAGGCATGAGTTGCAACAGCGGACAGCACAACAGGCGCTAGATAGGAAACGGCGCAATCATGAGTTACAACAGCAGAAAACGCAATAGGCTCAAGGGGAGCACCAGTAGGTTTAAAGCATCATTTTAATTATCAAAACAACTATAGGGAAGAGAGAATAGTGAATCAACAAGGAGCAGAAGTTAGGTTGGGGAGTTGCGGCATTGAACAATACATTAGGAGATTTTTGGTTAGGGAATAAGATGGAGGCTGAAGCATTTTTTTGAAAAATGCCTATGAAGGGCTAAATGTCCCAACGTCGGTTCGGAGGTAACATCGACGCCAATGACCCAGGTTAAGTAATTTGATTATTATTTTGTTGTTTCTTTCTCTCATTAGAAATTGATTGTGTTATCCAATGTTAATTGATTTGGGTATTTTGTATGGATAATCAGATTTTTGTTATTATTCGGTTATTTATGTATGAACCCATTGGGTATTATGACTTGATGATTTTAATGCGTTCATTGAATCGTTAATTTCAATCCTATTGCTAAAATTCCTATATAATCCGTAATTGTTATGTTGAAATTCATGTGTAGCGACTAATGATTCGAAATCATTAGGGATAACATGACCTAGGTTAAATGACGCATCGTATGTGATTGTTGCCTCGATTAATTGGTTTTTCTAATTCGTAATGCTACTGCCTAATTAAATCTAGAGATCATACCCTAGGTTATTCGGTGGTTAGGTTTAATTAACGATCGTATCTCGATTAAACAAAACCTAAGGGAAAACTTGGGTTAATTATTAACCCACGATTAATAATTGCTAGGAGAGGTTAACGAACAACAAATTAATAAAATATGTTTAGTTAGGGTGTAGGCCGAGATTGAATTAAAGAACCAAGTCCTACCAAATTTCCCACTTTTATCATTTTTGCATGTTTTCTTTAATTTATTTTTATTAGTTAGTTTTATTTTATTTTCTTCTTTAAAAATCCAAAACCTCCATTTTTCCTAAACATCGGTTAATTTCGTTCCATAAACTTTACACACATTCCCTGTGGGATCGACCTAGACTTGCCACTGCTATAGTAGTAGTCTAGTTATTTTATTTTAGCTAGCGTAACGACGCGCGGTCACTAGTTGGTATCTTCATGAGGTACATATAATCTTCAAGTTATTTTCTAAGCTACAAAATTTGTATAAAACAACTACCATCCCCAAATAATTCGACTTTTGTAGATGATAAAGCAATCTAATTTTATTTCTTACTAAACCATGACACTAATGCATTCTCTAGATTAAAAAATACTTGATGTACTCTTCCTATCTAAATACTACATATATAATTTGCATATTAATATCCAACCAAATAAAAATTGTTCTTTAACATGCTAAAGTCCTATTGATATGGTACCACGTAGGTATCTAAGTATATGCTTAATGAATAAAAGATGACTCTTTTAGATTAAACTAAAATCTAGCAAACAAACATTAAATATAATGGACCTATTTGTGGTAAGAAGAAGTAAGATAGCAATCTCAGACTTGCCTCATAATCCTTTTTAAACTTACTTGAAATAGTATTAACTAGCCACATTGATCCATTATAAAGCACCTAATTCGTTCTTTAGTGTACTTTGCTTGACCGATGAAGATACCATCCTTCATTTCCTTCATTTAAGTAAGAAAAAAATTAAGCTCTCCCATCATACTCAACTCAAATTTCCTACTGATATCTTAGGAAATTCTTTACATTTGCTTTCATTAGTAACATCACAATTAATATCATCAATCTTTAAGGAAGTCATGAGAGTGGAAATTAAGTGTTGAATATTAGCCCTTGAAAAAGGAGCAGATCATTTGCAAAGTTCATATTTAGGATTCCACGCCTTTTACATTTAGAATGACGTTTGAAGATTTTACTTCTTTCAACAATTCTTTCCAGTAACTTACTACAAACCTCTATAACTATGAAGAACACAAATGGTGAGATAGGATCTCCCTATCTTAAGCATTTTAATCCTTTAATCATTTTTAGGTGCTCCAATACTAGAATATTGAAATAGACCCCTGTGATGCGTTGCTTTATCTACCCAATAAAAACCTTAGGAAAACCATAGGTTTTTAAACAATTAGTGATAAAATTCCAATACATAGAATTATATGCCATTTGAAAATCCACTTTTATGTTGTAACTTTTCCTTCCTTTTCTCCCTGAATAGTTTCTAAGAAACTTATATATGATCAGGATGCTTCTCTAATTTGTCTTCCTATAATTTAACACCTTGTTGTTAGACAATATTAGTTGGCAATACCATTCTCATCCTATTAGCTATGATTTTTGAGACCATCTTATATATTGAGTTGTAGTAGGCTATAGGCCAGAAGTGTTTGATTTAAAGATCATGAAGAGTAGGATTAATGAAGTTAATGTATAGTTTGTACCTTTTTACTATTTGACATTACTTAATGAATGATTAGTACTACCAAACCTTTCTTTGTTAAGTGTATTAAGCTCCTCCTTTATCCTATAGATCTTCCTAAATCATTTGAACTACTTAGTGCCTTTCATTCTTGCATTGATACCCCTGTTTACAACAAATTCAAATATTGTTAAATCATACAAGTAATTATTGAATCAGAATGGGGATCTTATAGGTTTGCTTATATAGGATGTGTAATGGTAAATCTTGAGTTTTGAAACATTATAAATTAGTTAGGAAAATTCTAAAACTATTTAAGATTAGGTATGCTCCTATATAGTTTCTTTCTTTTAAACTAAGACCCTCTAGGCTTATTGGACCATGTGAAAGAGTTACCTCCAACAGTTAGGTTGTCCATATAATACATTATTTGAAATCACTACAGTAGCTCTTTAAAATGTTATTTAGCTCTACTTCTTTAAGATGTAAATGGAATTGAAATCACCTATGAAAAATATGTTGTTAATGGATAAGAAAAAATTAAAATTAGTGAAGAACGTGCAGGAGTTCTACAAATTTTGAAATTCTATCTCTTATCCGGTAGATTATGACAATAATTCAAAAACTAATTTAATTTAGTTGATTAATGATACAAGTATGTTTCAATCATATCATGTTATCTGTAAATAAAATTTCTTTTACACACATATTTTTGAAAGTTACAAGATTTAGTGACAACATAAATGCCATTCAACTGGTTGAACTCAACTATAGAGACAATGCAGTAATATCAATTTAGTTGAATTCCATAAACAATCATTTTGTTATTTTTTTCTTTTTTTCTCAAAAATTAAATATGATTGAATTAATCGTATGAAAATTGTAAAAACATAGTTTGTTTTACATTCTCAACTCTTTAGTATTGAGCATCCCACTCATACTATATAGTTTATCCATTGCAGTACATATCGGTTCAATTACTCTCTTTTGCAATCTTTCACTCTTATAAGGAGATGGAATCCATTACTCCATTATGCTCAGAGTGATTTCTAATCTATTAACCATCTGGTCTTCATTTCCTATGAGAATTTTTTTTCTCTAGTCCTTTAACTACTATATTCATTCTACAATGTAGTATTACATTATGCAGAACTTGCTCTTACATTTCTTTCTTTCCACCAAAATATATTATTAATATAAGGCACATCTTTATCACCTTATATTATGTCTTGCTCTTGGTTTGATTTCTAGTAAAATTTTTCCATTTGCCTTTTTAGTTAATTATTGAATATTAAATAGTTCTTGGATTTTTGACCATATGCATTTAGAGAAAGTGTATTCATCCATAAGATGATCCATGGTCTGTTCTTTTTCCTTTCATAATTCACATGTTTTGTAGGGATTCACATATTTGATTTTGTCATTGGTTCCTCATCTTTTCAATATACACAACTATAGTACGTAGGCGTAGTTAAGAGATGTGTCTTATTCCTAAACCAATTTACACTATTGCACCTTACTGTTTGATTCTTGTCGAAGCACTTTTTTACATTCCTTTATAGAAAACTCCGTAACATTAACAAATTTAGATAGAATTCTTTAAAGATGTGAAAAATCACATTTGGTTCTAAATTGGAAGAAATGTCACTTCATAGTGCATGAAGGTATAGTTTTGGGCCTAAGAAATCATGCTAATGTATAGAAGTTGATAGAGCTGAAATGGAGGGCATTAAGAAGCTTCCAGCTCCTATTAATGTCAAAGGAATTTGTGAATTTTTAGGACATGTAGGATTTTATCTCCAATTTTTTAAGGATTTATCTCTTATTGCTAGACCTCTAACTAACCTTTTAGTTAAAGATGTGCCTTTTATTTTTAATGATAATTGTTTACTTGCTTTTAACATGATAATGGAGGCACTTACTTTAACACCAATATTGACATCATCAAATTGGTTATTAGCATTTGAAGTCATGCGCAATGCTAGCGACCAAGATGTGGGTTTTATGGTTGGGCAACGGAAGGACAAAAGGCTGTATGTTGTTTACTACGCAAGCAAGACATTAACACGAGCCTAACTAAATTATGCCACTACTGAGAAGTAGTTTTTAGCAGTTGTATTCGTATGCAACAAGTTTCAATCTTACCTTTTGGAATCTATAGTAATCATTTATACTGACCATACAACAATGAGGTGTCTTTTTGCCAAAAAATACGCAAAATTGAGTATTATGTAATAGGTGCTTCTCCTATAAGAATTTGATATTGAGATTACAGATGATAAGGGAGAATAAAAATTGGTGGTTGATCACATATCATGTCTTAAAGGAGGGGAATTACAATAGAGCGAAGGTATTAATGAGTGATTACCCGATGATATGTGCTTAATTGATTGTTTAATTATTTCATAATTGTTGGGCCCCAAATTTTTTATAGATTTTATTAAGTATGAATTGATTTGTTTATGTGGGTTTTCTAGATAATTATTTTGGTTAAAGTCTAATTAGCATGTCAAGGTTAGAAGGATTTTATTTCATGGATTGATGGAAATTTGAGTGTTAATGTTATAAGAATGCATAAGGGGCGTTTTTGGAAGATTACTTAAGTCTAAGAGTTATAAGGCTTATATTGAAGGGCAAAAGGGACATTTGTATGATTGATAAGAGTAGAACTTAGAAGAAGAAGCAATTTTTGTCTTGTTTGAGAGGTGAGTATCGTGGAAGAGAGGAAGA
>JANVCQ010008417.1:0-13281 GCA_025531925.1 Erythroxylum plowmanianum | reverse complement strand
GATTTCACACAAATAAACAATTACTACATTGGTCTCTGTGGTTCGACCCTATTCACCACTTTACTCGCTTAAGTGTTATAGAGTAGGAATTTATTTTTGTTGGTTTGACACGCCATCAATATCGAAAACTGCATGTTTGATCTCCGTGGGATGAATGGGAGAAGCCAGCACCCGGCGTGTATCTTCGGATAAGGGGGGAAAGTCACCCTAGATCCTCTAAACTCGCGAGATGCTCCTCCTTGCTCGTATAAAGCTGGGCAAAATAAGCATGAGCTAGCCACCGCATTTGAATCGGATCGGAAACAAAGTTCCCTTGCAAGTCCTTGATTCAGTCAATCCGCAATTTTTTCCGTTTAGCAAGGAAAAGGTGGTGATAAAATTTAGTATTTCTATCCCCGTGCGAGAGCCATTCGCACTGGGCTTTTTGATGTCAATAGATTTCTTCTTCGCTCAACACCCGCACCAGATCCTCGCACAACATTTCTTCCAGGGCAAGCAAGGAGTCCAAGTTTGCCTCCGTCATCGCTCATTGAATACCCTGGAGACGGGCTAACAGCCTCTTCTTACGCTGAAAGATATTGTCAAACTCATAGCGATTCCAATGCTCCAAAGCATGGGATAACTTTGCTAAAGATTGACGAATCGTCGCCCCGAAAGTGAACCAATGTGTGGCCACTACCTCATCAAAATCCGGATTGGTAAGCCAAGCATTTTGAAAACAAAAGACGGGGGGCCCAGGTAGGCGAGGAGGCGAGGTGTGAAGTTGAATCCACATGGGGTGATGATCCGAGCCCAGGAAGGGTAAATGGTAATTAACCGCTTGGGGGAAAAGTTGTAACCACAAAGTCGAGCCAAGGCCCTATCCAATCGAGCTTGAACCAGTCCCCGATGCCACGTGTACTTGAAGCCTATATAGCCGAGATCATGAACGCTACTCTCGTGAACCTAATCTTTAAAGGAAGGGTTGACAACCCTGGTATGAGGAGCTCCCGCACCCTTATTGGCTATTTCCAGTTTAGATTAAAATCCCCGCCGACCAGCCAAGGCCGATGTACAGTCCGCCCCAGCTTACCGAGTGCCTTCCAGAGAGGCTGTTGAGAAGATTGTTGGGGACTAGCATATACTGCGGTAAAGTCAAAACACGACTCCTGTAACGTGATCGTGGTATGAATAAATTGTCGATGAGCTGTATGGATGGAGATATGGACATGCCCCTTCTAGAGAATCCATATCCCACTGGCAAAGCCATCTGCTTCTACTCGGAACGAAAAATCATAGCCGAGTGATTGGATCACTGCATGCGCCCATGGCCCACTGATCCTAGTCTCGAGCAACACAAGAATGCTTTGCCTATAGGCCTGGATATAAGTACACAGAATAGTACGGAAATGCTTCCCCCGGCCCCTTGGCAATTTCAAATAAACAGAGTCATAAAGAGGATTAACTGGAGATGGTACCTCCCAGGGGAGCGTCCTGCATGTCAATGTGCATCGGCTGTGGGGCCGGGTCATCTTGTGGTCCACCCATGGAGAGACCTCCTGTGGGGTCGGGTTCATCGGGAATAGCCGGGGGCGTCGGGTGGTGGGGGAGGGGGTTCCTCGGTGTTAGGAGTAAAAGTGGTTGTCTCGACCCCTTCCATTTGCGTAGGTCGCCTCCCAATAGTGACCGCACAATCGACCAAGACCTGCTGTTCACAGATCTTCTCCGAGTGGGAATGGATGACTAGGGTGATGTTCTTATCCGAATCGGTGGGCTGAAGTTGGATTGGGGGATGGACGTCCGGGATCGACACTGGAGTAGAACGGGCCCGAGAGCTTTCGCCTCAGAGCACCTGATGTGGGACACCTTTGGGCCCCTTAGTCCCCTTTTTGGAATTGGCCTTTGAACCATGGGCCTTGAACACATGGCTAGCAGACGTGGGCTTGAGATTGTCAAGCCATTCGGACAACACCAAATGGTGTCCGAGCCTCGATTGTTGATCGTGTTGTGTGCTCCCGAGGGGCTGCTGCTCCCCTGTCTCCATCAACTCTGCATCCTGCAACGCTACGTATCGGGAGGAGATCTGTGGAGAAGACACGGTGCTTCTTCTCAGACTGGACGTTGAGGGTATTGTAGCCGTTGCTGGCTTCGAAAGACATTGGGCAGAGGGACGAGTTTTACGTTACACGTAAACCCAAGGCCTGTATCCAGTTTCGACCGTTGGCTGCTGGCTCGGGGCGTGGTTCGTCTGATCCCTGTCCGGTGCTGCGTCAACCTGCAACGTCTCTCGTGCCAGTCCGGTGCCCTGTCGGGCAGCTGTGGGAGGGGTTCGGGGACATTGAGGGCAGATGCTGGTTGCATGGCCTACCTTCCTGCAGGAGTAGCACAGCTGGGGAAGGCCCTCGTACATTACCTGAAGGAGTTTGCCATCCATCTCCACTGTAGTCCGCAGTGGTTTCGTGAGGTCAACATCAACGGCGAGACCCGTATACCTTCCTCGGTGAGCCTGTAACGTGACCTCGTCAATTTTCATAGTCTTCCCTACTAACTTGCCCAAGGCCGTTAGAATCTCTGGGTGATACCGAGCGATAGGTAGATCGGGAAGCCTGAGCCAGGTAATCGCCCTCGTGATCGTCCCTCGTCGAGGCCGGAAGGAAGGTTCCTAGGGTTGAACAGCTAAAGCTTGGCCATAGATGACCCACAGCCCATCTGTTAAGGCGTGAAAATAATCGTTCTCCTCCAGGAACTTAACCAGGTAGAAATCATGTTCGAGGTCGACTATTTTGATCGAGCCAACTGGATTCCATAATCTGCGCAACTGTGAACTAAGAGCCTGATACCCGATCTTGCAACCTAGCAGTTGCACCACGACTGCCTACTTCCACTGGTTATCTAACTTGGCTGTGAAAGAAGGTGAGAGTCGGATGCCTTCACCGTGTTCACTGGCCATCTGGACAATATCCCCATCCTCCAGTTCAATCGTCGGTTTTGCTAGCCAGGATTGGTCGTCCAAAGGATCGAGCTCATCCCGCGGACTGGTAACTGCGGCGTGATACGTAAACAGTGGATGGTCTAGACCTGCATCGTCCCTCTTTCGGGTTCTGCTTCGTTTGGGTTGGTTCCCCTCTTGATCGAGGGTCGCCATGTTCGCTTCCAAGCGAGCGTAGGCTAGGCAGTGCAAGTTCGGGTAACAATACCAGTAGCGTAAGACGCCTGCTACGTGTGTAGACGAACAAAAACCAAAATGCCACCTTTTCTTGCACTAACTCTTTCTCGCACTAACTCTATATTCAAACGTTTAATTAGAGTGTCTTTGAGTAAAAGTGATAATGAGTTGGATCAAATTAATCATGACTTAAAATTTTATGTTCAAGTTTGGAGTCGTTTGAGAGTTCAAATAAATTTGAGCTTATGATTTAAATCTAAACTTAATTGGACTTAGACAGCCCAAAACTTATCATTTTATTAATTTTAAAAATTAATTTTAAATTAATTTTATTAATTTTAAACTTAATTGTTGATTTAAAATCTAACTAATTGAGCAAGCTTTATCATTTTAACCTTTAACTAACCAATTAAATAAATATGCTTTATATGTCACATGCTTTATATGTCACATGCATAAATTCAATCCCTTTGTGGAAAAAAAAAGGCTGTAAGTAGAAGTGTCTATAACCTAATAATAGCTACCACTTATTAGAAAAACAAAGCCTTTCTTAACTAAGAAAAACACTTTTTCTAATTACTCGTCATTATCTTAACTATATTAGTAGTTTAGTACACATCTGTTGCAATCATTTGGTTCACTCTCAAACCCAAGCTTTAAAAATTGCCCTTTGTTCGTTAAAACACAAACATATAGGTATTATAATTTTTCGGTCCGATCTAACCCAATTCATGATCAAAGGCTTAGGTCTTTTGGACCGGTCAAGGCTCCTTATTGGCTAAGCCAAATAGATAACGTAAAAAAAGAAGTCGTTTTGTCAAAAAATGACGTCCTTTTGAAACCATTTTTTTTAAAAAATAATAACTTTTGTGACAGGGTTGTGTTAGGCTTGGCTTGTGCTCGAGCCGAACAGCCTCAATCCTGAGCTAAAAGGACTGTCTGATCCCGCCCAACTCGTTGTCATACCAACAAACACAAAAAAATATTGTGCCCTAAGCTATCAATTTACAGCAGGCAATAGGTCGAGTCAAGTTCGGACCCGGACTATTGTTAGAGGTAGTTTTCGAGGCTTGGTTGGGCTCAAGATTGCAAATCTGAGCTTAAGCTTTATCAGACCTAAAGTAACCCGACCTAAACTTTTTTTTAAATTAAGATATAAAAAATAATATCATTTTATTTATATATAGCGGGCCTCGAGACGGATTGGTCTAGGCAATCCAAGGCTTGACCAATTCGGGCCTACGCAAGATGAGGCCCGAACCCAATTGCCATCTCTATATATAACAACAATGCAAACTGACCAACCCGCCAGAACAAGCAATCATCATGCGAATTGGGATGAGTCGCGTGACCTGTCCAGCATAAAGAATCTCGTTGTCGTCAGAGGAATGTATGTATCTTTAGATTTCATAAACTAATATTTAGCATATTTCATTCATTCTTTGTACAATGTGGGCTTCCAATATAATATTTCATAATATCATACTATGGCATGCTTAATTTTTTATGAGGTTATGTTCTTAAACTATAAATTGAAAGAATTGAAAGATTAAATTGTAAATATAAATATATCTTTAGTTAATAATATCATATAAAATTTAATACACTTTTTAAATTAAGGTTAATAAATTAAATAATGTCTAACTTTTTAAGAATTTTTTAGTTTAGTGTTAAAATTTTTATTTTTATTTTATTTTTAAAAAAATGTACAAATTACTTTAAATTGTTGTTTTTGTTATTGTGACATGTCCACCAAATATTAAATATATTTCACAAATAAGTAAAAATAACATTTTGAAATATTAATTTTTTAATTAAAATTTTTAAAAATTAAGTATTAAGTATTAAAATTTTCAATTTTTTGAATATATTATCTACTTTGAATTATTATAAGTTTAAAATATATTCAATAACGTATCTATTTATTTTATTAACACAAACTAAGAATGGTAATAGATGGAACCGAGCTCGGTGGCTCAAGCTTGGAATAAAATTTTTCTTCAGGTTTGAGCTTAAAGCTTAATCAGGTTAAATTAATATTCTATTTTTAAATATTTTGGTTAAATTAAAATTTTCTTTTTAAAATTTTTAAAAATAAAAGCAACGTCATGTTACCTAAAACCAACATCGTAAAAAAATTGTAATTTCTGCTTTGGATCGGGAAATACCATCAAGGGCTCATTAAATAGTCTCTTTCTATGAGCTAAGAGGAATTGCAACCGTTTTGACATCTATCGTGACTCTATTTTCTTAGTTTGTAATGTGCAGCCTGTAAGTTCTTATAATGATTATCTTTCTATTCTCTTCTTTTAACTTTTTCGGATCATCTTAGACCGAAGGATATGTTAATTTAAAAATAAAAATTTAGATTAGGTCAAATTCCTCAAATCCAATCAAACCTCGAGCCGAAACTGAACCCTAACAGATGCCTTAGCCCATTATTTTAAAAATCGGACCAGACCAGCCGGTTTGACCAGTTAAACTGATAACCGGTCGGCTATCCGGTCCAGTTCACTCCTAAAAATCGGTCTCTAATTGAGCCAGTGAGAACTGGTCAAAATAGGTCAATTGACCGATCGAACTGATCCGGTTCGACCACTGGTTCAATGAATTTTTTATTTTTTTAATATTATTTATATTATTTGGTATATTTTTGTATTTTTAATATTACTAATATTATATATAATTAAATATAATTATTACATTCAAACCGGTGATCAGTAAGGCCTCCGGTTCGATGTCCAGTCCGAGTTTCAAAACCTTGCCTTAGCCTGACTATCGTCAACCCGCTGTTATCATTATATTCATGCGGTTAGTAAATTCTAGTTACATTCGATTTAATTAATAATCTCTCTTTTGTAAATAAATCTACTAACATCACTTATCTATATTTGATTGATAATGAAAAGTCATTTAAGTTATTCCATAAAATATTATTTATTACAAGGTTTTGAAACCCGGATCGGATATCAAACCGAAGACCTTATTGGTCATCGGTTCGACCGGTTCAACCACCGGTCGAACCGGTGTGACGTCATAATTATTCAATAATTATATTTAATTATATGTAATATTAGTAATATTAAAAAATACAAAAATATACCAAATAATATTTAAAAATATTAAAAAATAAAAAATTCATTGAACCAGTGGTCGAATCGATCGAACGGGACTAGTTCGACCGGTCAATTGACCGGTTTTGACCGGTTCTCAGTGGTTCAATTAGAGAACGGTTTTTAGGAGTGAACCGGACCGGATAGCCGACCAGCCACCAATTGAACAGGTCGAACCGACCGGTCCGATCCGGTTTTTAAAACAATGATTTATTATATTAAAATTTGTAAATTTTTATTTATTTTGACTTTATCTTCCTATTTTATTTATCGGACTTTGATAATTTAATTCTATTGACTAAACTTTTTGAACCTAATTTCTACATTAAAAAAGCATTTTCAGAAAATTAATAAAATTAAATTAAATTTAAGTGAATTTATATATAACCAAAAATATTAAATTTTAACTTAAAGACTTGAATCAATATATTATGAATTATACTTTTATAAATAACTCATTTTATTCTTGTAACTATTTTTTAATATGAAATATTTATTCCTCCAAAATAAATTAATTCAGATTAATTAGTTTTCCGTTGACCAATTAATATCAAGTCAATTTATCCTCAACACATAATTAATGAAAAATCAATTAATTCAATATATGAATCGTCATTTATGAAATTCAAATTTATCTCTATTTATGACCAACCCAAACATGATATCAATAAAAATTATGAGCAGACTTATAGAAAATTGAATTAAGTGTGAGTAAATTTATATATAATTAAATATATTATATTTTAACTTAAAATTTTGAGATAATAAATAATAAATTTTAATTTTATATGTAACTTCTTTTTTACTTATATTTTTTAATATAAGATAATTCTATTTACATTTTTAAAATTTTCATTGTCCATAATCAATTTTAGTACACAACAACAATAACACAGTAAAATTTCACTAAATGCGAAGTTTGAGCAGGTCTAATATACGCCGCGTTACTCCTAATTAATAAAGATGTTTCTAAATGACCCACAAGAAATATGAATAAACAAATAAATAAATAAAAATACAATAATATACATATATATAAATTTAAAATTATAAAAAGAATACATCATCATCATCATCACACCCAATCTGAAATCCTGCAGTGAAACGAGGTCTGGGGAGGTTTGATAATCCGCAACCTTACCCTTATATAGTAAAGAGATTGTTTCCGGTAGACTCACATGCAAATGTGATATGCAAAGTAATGATGCAAGACACGGAAGAAAAAAAATGGATAAGTAAAAACCAGCACGCCAAATAGTTAAGTAAATAGAGTTACAATAAAAGACAAAGACATATTTAAAGTATAACCCGACCTAATAGATACCTTACACCTTGTAAAGACTGGCCCGTTTCATCGCTAATCGGGTCTTCACTGAGCAGCCCTGAGGATAAGACAATCCTACGGTTTAAGCTTCCCAACAGTGGGTTAAACTTCCTACGTGATACGTGTGTCGTTACCCTTATCCTATTACGTCAGACTTTCCTACTTCTAGCAACTACCTCAATGAGGGCTAACTCTAACATATCTTTTTTGATCACTTCCCCCAGGTCATGTAAGGCCTTCTCCTCCTCCTCTTGTAGCCACTCAGCTCTATTATCTTACCGCGCCGTACCGGAACCTCAGAGGCATCCTACACACATGTCCCAAAACCACCTAAGCCTTGTCTTTCTCAACTTGTCTATAATAGTTGCCATCTGTAGTCTCTCTCTCACTACTCGATTCCATACCATATCCCTTATGGTAATGTCACACATCTACCTAAGCATACGCATTTTTGCGACCACCAACTGTCTCGTATGTCTACGTTTAGTCGACCAACATTCTGCTCCATATAGCAAGGTGGGTCGAATTGCCATTTTATAGAACCTCCCTTTGAGTTTTACGGGGACCTTTTTATCACATAAAATACCTTATGCACTCCTCTATTTGATCCACTCAGATCTAATACGATGAATATATCGCCATCGATATTTTCATCACTCTGAATGATGGATCCGAGGTATTTGAAATTTGATTTCTGTGGTATGACGTCAGTGCCAATCACTACCTTTGCCAGTACCGTTTGGCTATCTGAGAAATTGCATTCTAAATACTCCGTCTTAAACCTGCTCATTTTAAAGTCATTCGACTCTAATGCTTATCTTCAACGTTCTAACTTGACATTGACCCCCCTTCTTGGTCTCATCTACCAGGATAATATCGTCAGCAAATAGCATACACCAAGGTACCTCTTCTTGATTATGTTTGGTAAGTTCATCTAACAATAATAAGAAGAAAACTAACAATATTAAAAATAATATTCAAGAAAATCATAATAAATAATTATTATGTAAAATATTAATAATAAAATATAAAAAATAGTAATATTATGAATATTAATATTAACGATAGTAATACTAATCTTAAAAATCCTCTATTAACTCCATCAGATACACATATGATGCAATCTACGGAGGCCCAACTTATCAACATGCGACAACAGTCCAAAATGAGTCAAATGATCGACCCATGAGAACAAGCATTCATCACGTGGGTTGGGATGAGTGGCATGACGTGTCCCGTACAGAGGATCTCGTTGTCCTCATCAGAAGGACGCCGAGTATCATACAAAATTCTCTGTTGTTCCTGTTCTAATTTTGTAATATTACCGATTTATTTTTCCAGCCTGAATCATTCATTCTTTGTACACTGCAGGCTTCTAAAATAATATTTCAGAATATCATGCAATCGTACATTTAATTTTTGATGCGGTTATGTTCTTTCTCTTCAGTTGGATACAACTTATGATGTCTGCGAGACCATTTAAAGCCGGAGCTTCCACTTTTGCGGTGGGGACCTACGAAAGACTAGAGGAGCTTATAAGTCTTGACCGAGACAAAGATAGAGAAAGCCGTAGAGGATTTTGCCGTATACCACATTACTACCCATTTGCCATGTAGTTGATTTCAATCCTAAACACCACAAACATCATCCAAAAGAGTTTATATCACGAGAAGAGGGCTCTAAAATGTTACTAGACCATAACATCAGTGTAAGCAGTACATAGTTTGTTTTCTATGTACTGAAGATCTTATAGCTCACAAAATACTATTAACACCCAAGCCACATATAATTGTTGTAAGAACTTTACATTCAACCAAACTCTTCTTTTTTTAATATATAGAAAACTTCTAAAATTGAGAAGATATATTTGTTGAAAAGATCTGAATTAAATCTTAATAAATTTAATAAAACAAATATTGATATTATTAAATATATAACTTAACAAACACATTTTGAAAATAAAAATTGAAACTTAATATTTGGAAGTGATTTGTTTGTCATCATTTTATATCATCTTTGTTCTTGCTTACTTTATACTTAATCGATAGATTATAAATTTTGTGACATAATTAATTAAAAATACAGCTAGTACAATTTTTAATTTGTTAACTAATGTTTTTAAAATTTATACAAATCAAGTTAAATTGTTGCTTTTGTTAATATGACATGTACACAAAATACTAATAAAAATAATATTATAAAATTAATTATACTAATTTGAAATATTAATCACTAAATTGAAATTAAGCACCGAATTTTTTAAATTCAAAATTTTTGAATATATTATCTAATTTGAATTATTATAAACTTAAAAATATTTAAAATCACATCAAATTATTTTATTAAAAATTTCCAAAGTTATTCTAAAATTCGATCAACACTTACTCTATTTGCAAATTTTGATGACTCGACTCTGCTTGTTTTGACCTTTTCTATGCTCTAGACAGACATAAAAGAACTTTTATTTTTGTTACATCAAACGAACAAACTGAAAGATTAACGAGTAAACGCTACACCCTGCGCATCAGCGCACAGATAGTGATGAAGACCAGTGGGGGTGTACTCCAGACGCTCTCCGAACGTGTGCATCTCGAGCCCAGACGGGCTAAAAAATCCGCACATTGATTACCTTCGCGAAACACATGCACAATGTTGTATTGAGGAACCCTTTCCAGATATGAGCGTATATCACGTATAAGATGAGTCAGAGGATGAAATAATAAAATATCATCAGGGAGGGCGAGACAACGCAATGCTTCTTTGGAGTCGGACTCGATCATAAGGCCAGCCCAGGAGTAATTGTTGGCAAATGCGAGTTCATATCTAGGCCCATGAGCTTCGCAACCATGATGGTAGTGATCTCGATCCCGTAGGAGAAGCCCGCTAGCCAAAGACCTGTGCTATCTCGAAGTAAGCCACCAATCCCGACTTGTCCTGAGGGACCCTGAATGCTCCCATCAACATTAAGTTTGAGCCACCTAGCTGGAGGAAGAATCCAGGTAATCAAGAGCAGGGGCGGAGGTGGAGGGAACTCGGTTTGTTCAATGGCGAAGGCTACAAGATAGTCGCTATAAAGTAGGTGTACCTGGTTGAGTTGTGCTGCCAAGGTGAATTGTATACCTTCAATCACTAGTTTGTTTCGGGTGCACCAAATGACCCAGCAAGTAGTGAGAAAATGCCCCAGGCAGTGGACGGTCCCGTTAGGTGTGACACAATTGGCTTTAAGCCACGCAAAAGAGAGCTGCTTACTGAAAAAAGAAGCCGAACGAAGGTGTGGGTCTTATTCCCAGAGTTGCCTAGCATGAGGGCAGTCTCGGAGAAGGTGGAGGACAGTTTCCCGATGTTCACCACATCTTTCACACAAGGGGGAAGCATAAAGGCCCCGCTCGTACCTTACTTCGTTAGTGAGAAGGCGGTTCCAAGTTGCTAACCATAAGAACAACTTGTGTTTGAGTGCCGCCTGAAGCTTCCAGATCCAACGTCAGCCACTCGGACCGTCGAGAGAAGGAATCCTGGTAATAAAATCATACCCACCCCGGGAAGTGTAGATGCCTGTGGAACTATCGTATCAAATACGTCGGTCAGGGCCATGATGCATGAGGGGGCGGGGGAGTGCTCGGATGCCCTCGCAGAACTCAAACGGGATCAAATCCTCTATAGGAGTTAAATTCCAACCAGTGTGGGGGGAGATGAGGTCGCCAACACGGAGGTCTTGGAGTGGAGGAGGGATGTGCCCGACAACGGCCGCCAGTGTGTCATCAAATAGCCATTTATCATGCCAAAAAAGAATGTCATTACCATTACCGATACGCCACCCAGAACCATCTTTGAGGATAAGCATGGCTTTCATAAGGCCTTTCCAAGCTACCGAGGCTGTCAGAGGAGGAGTGTGATGGAGAAAGTCCTGTTCAGGGAGATATTTTGAGCGTAGAACTTGTACCCACAAACTCGGTCTCGCCATACATACGTCCCAACAATGCTTGCCCAACAGAGCGATATTAGAGTCTTAGGCTTGCCTCAAACCTAAACCCCCGCATGCTTTTGGTGTAGTCACCGTATACCAGGGAAGAAGAGGGATACCTTTGCGTTAGCCCAGTTGCCCTCATAAAAAGGTTCGCGCGAGCTTGTAGATCTCGTCACATACGGATCTCGAAAGATAAGTGGACTGCATCGTATAAATGGGAATAGAAGTGAGGGTATCCTGAATAAATGTCACGCGGCCCGCTTTGTTCAAGAGCCTCCCCTTCCAGCCCGCCAGGCGCAATTGAATCTTGTCAATGATACCCCTATAGTCAGTCTTGGTCCGCCTCTTGGTACAAAGAGGAACACTCAAGTAGGTCTCCAATCGTTGTGAGGAGGACATATCCAAGGCAACGAAAATTCTGGTTCATTGCCTTCTACTAACCTGACTAGAGATAAAAGCTACAGACTTTACATTGTTCACTTGTAGACCGGAAATGCGTCAAAACTCGGTCATAGTGCGGTTTAATACTTTAGCCTGGCTCTGTGATGCTTGTGCAAAGAGGAGGACATCATCTGCAAATAGGAGATGGGAGATGGAAGGCCCGGTGCCTGACGGGCTAATGGGCTGCCATTGTCCATCATCAACCTTGGTTGTGATCCATCCCGAAAGTTTCTCCATACAAAGAACGAACAGGTATGCAGAGAGTGGATCCCCTTGGCGAAGACGCCGGGTGGGTTGAAATGTCGAAAGCCTCTTAACATTCCAAATGATGGACAACCTAGAGCTGGAGACGCAATCTATGATCAGGTTTATCAAGATGAGAGGGAAACCAAAGTCCACTAGCACCCGTCAAAGGAAATCCCAATTGATCCGATCATAGGCTTTGGCTAAATCAAATTTCACCACCATGCCTCCCTCCCGTAGGCACCTAGTCATGTGAATGGTCTCCTGAGTGATGAAGATGTTATCCGAGGCTTTACGGCCCGGGATGAAGGTTGCTTGAGTTGGGTGTATGAGAGTATCGAGGAAGGGCCTGATTTGGTTAACTACGACCTTGGTTAGAATTTATAGATCACATTGCACAAACTTATTGGTCGATATTAAGAGATAGTCACCAAATTGGCGGTCTTAGGAATAAGGACTAGGAGCGTCTCTAAGATTTGTGCAGGCACCTCACCGGTAACAAAGGCATGCTGCACCATTTGGGTCACTAAGCCTCCCACATCCTGCCAAAAGGATTGATGAAAGAGAGGTTGGAGACCATCTGGGCCTGGGCATTTGTACGGCTTGAGAGATTGCACAGCTAGAAGGACCTCCGCTGGTTCCACTGGCTTGATGAGGGCAACACAAGCCTCCTCCGGGAGAGCAGCATGGACACCCAGATGCCAGGCCTGTGGTGTGGGCTCTACAGAGCAGAAAAGGTCTTGATAGTATGAGAGAATCTCGCCTTCGATAACAAGTGGGTCCGTGGTCCAGGTTCCCGTTCAGAGATGTAATTTGTCAATACGATTGTGTTTCCGTCGGGCAATTGTGGTGGCATGGAAGAATGTAATATTAACAACTCACAGTGTAAGAATTTGGTCTTATGAGAAAGTATGTTCTCTTATTGAATAAGCTGAAATTTACTGGCTATATACTACCTGATTTACTAACTCACGTTCTAACGTGGCTAACAACAAAAATAACAAACTCATCCCAAATAATAGGGATTATTTTAACAAACAAAGCAACAGAA
>JANVCQ010008398.1:0-13281 GCA_025531925.1 Erythroxylum plowmanianum | reverse complement strand
CACACACACACACACACACACACACACACACACACACACACACACACACACACACACACACACACACATATTTATATATCAACGATTTATGTTCCAAAATCATCAACTCAAGTTTATTGCTTCTTCACGTATATCTAATTTCAACTCACATAATCCATACACCATTTACAACGCTTTTGTGGGCATTTCGAGCCACCTTACATCATAGTCCAAAAATACCAACTTTATAAGAACAATAGTTTCTCAAAATGCGACAAAAGTCTTGTTTTACACGATCTAACATCACAAGAACAAAATATGCAAATTAGAGTGATTCCTTGACTCTCGGCTCGATCACTTGATATCTTATTCATCGTCTATAGATGGGGAGGAATGGGGGTGAGCTTAATGCTCGTAGGTAACAGTTTTATAGTCGGTAACAAGAAAAAACCTTCGAAAACCCTTATGATTATAACAAATTCTCATGAAAATCCAAAAAACATAAATTTCTCAATTTCTCAACTTCTCAACTTGTCAAACCAAATCACAACCCCCATAAGTCAAACAATCATCAAACTTGTCAACATATGTAAACACATAAGCACATCATAATAGTTTGGGCAGATCCATAAACATGACGAACTACACAATTTCACATAATGGTCCTGTGTAGTCGTAAACTTGAGGGAGTCCATGGAAGAGCTCCGTGCCACTAGCGGCAAGCGACGTGCACGTGACATTCTTGAATGGATTATACCAAACCCACATAACATGTAATTCATGAACGAAAAATAGTTTGCCCAATTGGCACATTTTTGGAAACTTAATTTCATATACTTGGTATCCTTTCAAAAGCATTTCCATTTTTGTTTTATAATTCATACACAAAATTCATACACACAACATGTAGCACTTTCTCAAAGCATTTAAAGAACAATAAAAGCACGTTTACAAGTAGTTGAAAACATTTATTTCCTTGTCTTGAAAGAAACATTTATGGCTTATTATTCAATTATAAAAATGTAACCCACTTTAGTCTCCTTGCTTGAAAACTTGCTCAAGGATGTCTCTCCTCTTGCTCCTCTTGCCTCTCTTGCCTCCCTTCAACATTAGCAAGAATCTCCATTCAAAAATGAACTCCAATTGGAAAACCCAAAGAAACCTATGCATAAAATTGATCCTAGAATACTTATACCCATGCATTTTCTAAGCTATTTGTACCAAATCCCTTCCAAAAATTCTTAAATCTTCACTAAAAGAAGAGATGTTTGGTTCTAAAGAAAGTTCTTGTCTTCCTTTACCTTTTTCCCTTCTTGCTCAACCCCAAAATCTCTTTTGAAGACTAAGAAAAATTGAAACCTAGACGGCCTCCCTTCTTTTCTCTTCTTTCTCTCTTTTTTTCATGCTTCTCTCTCTTCTCTCTTTTCTCATTCACGTTTCTGGCTTCTTTTAAGTGCAAGACAACAAATTTTTTCTCCCCTTTTATATCCTTCCTTCAATGCCTTAAGACTTTACAACTTAAGTGATGTTCCAACAATGCCCCTCATGCAATCTTACCACCCTAACACTTTAATTCAATTAACCCATGTCATATAACCTTACTCACATTAACATGCTAATTAATTCCAACACAAATTAATATAGCAAAATCCCAAAATTAATCTAATCATGCTTATTCATTAAGAAAAAAAATTTAGGGGCTAACATTTCTCCCCCTTTTAAAAGAATTTCGTCCTCGAAATTCTTACCTTAATCGTTAAAGAGGTGTGGGTACTTCTCCTTCATGGCTTCCAAAGGTTCCCACGTGGCCTCTTCTACAAAATGGTTTCTCCACAAGACTTTGACTAGCTGAACTATCTTATTCCTGAGGACCTTCTCCTTAGTATCCAAGATTTCCACTGGAGTTTCCTCATAGATCAGATCATCTCTCAACTGAACCTCAGTGGTCTGAATAATATGGGAGGGATCCGATCTATACCTCCTTAACATAGACACATGAAAGACTTCATGTATTTGTGACAATTCTAGTGGCAGCGCCAACCTATAGACTAGCGATCCGATCCTCTCTACAATCTCATAAGGACCCACATATTTCGGACTCAACTTGCCCTTCTTGCCAAACTTTATGACTCATTTCTAAAGAGATGTCTTAAGAAAGACTTTCTCACCGGTTTCATACTCCATTTCCTTTCGGTGTGCATCAGTATAACTTTTCATTCTATCCTGTGCTGCCTTAAGTCGTTGCTTAACCAAATTAACCTTGTCGACTGTCATCTGAAGCAACTCTGGACATATCAGTTTCCTCTCTCCTTCTTCATCCCAGCATATCAAAGTTTTACATTTTCTTCCATACAGTGCTTCATAAGGAGCCATCTGAATGCTCGAATAATACGAATTATTATAAGCAAATTTGATCAATGGCAAATGTTCGTCCCAAGCGCCCCTAAAATCCATCATACATGCCTTGAGGATTCCTTCAAGGGTCCTAATGGTCCTCTCAGATTGGCCATCTGTTTGAGGATGAAAAGCAGTGCTAAAATTTAACTTGGTCCCCAGAGCCTCTTGTAAGCTTCCTCAAAATCTTGAAGTGAATCGAGGATCCCTGTAAGAAATTATAGAATCTGGAATCCCATGTAATCTTACTATCTCATCAATAAACTTCTTTGCTAGCGTATGCAGAGAATCAGTCTGTTTAATTCCCAAAAAATGGGCTGACTTCATCAATCGATTAATAATGACCCATATAACATCATGCTTCCTACTAGTCTTGGGCAAACCAATCAGAAAATCCATGGTCACTCGTTGTCATTTTCACTCAGGAATGGACAATGGCTTTAACTTGCCTGAAGGCGCCTGATGTTTAGCCTTGACTTGCTGACACACTAGACACTTACTTGCATATTTCGCTACATCTCTCTTCATGCTTTTCCACCAGAAATACTTTTTCAAATCTCTGTACATCATAGTGCTACCTGGGTGCATGGCATAAGGTGCATTGTGTGCCTGATCAAGTATCTCATCCTTCACTTCCTTGGCATTCAGAATACAAAGTCTATTTTCGACAGCCATAAGTCCATCATCCTTTATTACCACTTCAGATTTCTTGTCATTTTGAATTTCTTCTCGGAGTTTACTCAATTCTGCATCTTGTGCTTGTAACTCCTTAACTTTTTCCCTGAGTATCGGTCTCACTCTGAAATTAGCAAAAATACAATTTGGTTCCTCCTGTTTCAAGCTTATTCTAAGCTTCGCCATTTCTTCCAATAACGGTAGATAAACTGTTCAAACATGAGCTATAAAGGATTTCCTACTCAAGGCATCTGCTACCACATTCGTATTTTTTGGATGGTACTCAATCAACAGTTCATAATCCTTGAGAAACTTTAACCACCTTCTTTGTCTCAAATTCAGTTCCTTTTGGCTCAACAAATACTTGAGACTTTTATAATCTGTAAAAATTCTGGTCTAAACCCTATACAGATAATGTCTCCAAATTTTCAAAGCAAAGATTACTGCTATTAATTTCAGATCATAAGTCGGGTAATTCAACTCATAAGGCTTTAGCTGCCGTGAAGTATAAGCTATCAGCCTGTCTCCTTGCATCAATATATAACCTAAACCATTTCTTGAAGCATCACTATACACTGTATAACCCTCATCTTCAGTAGACAAAATCAAAACTGGTGTACTTGTTAATCTGCGCTTGAGTTCCTCAAAGCTTTTTCTGACATTCCTCAATCCAGACAAATTTTTGATTCTTCCTCAATAACCTAGTTAGTGGAGCAGCTATCATGGAGAATCCTTCCACAAACCTCCTATAATAACCTGTTAGACCCAGAAAACTTCTCACTTTTGTCACTGTCTTAGGTGCATGCCACTTCACCACTGCTTCAATTTTTCTCAAATCAACATGCACCATATTCTCAGAAATTACATGTCTAAGGAATACCACTTCATGAAGCCAAAATTCATATTTGTTGAATTTGACATAAAGTTCCTGCTCCCTTAGTGTTTGCAATACTATCCTGAGGTGCTCCTCATGTTCCTTTTCACTCTTGGAACAAACCAGAATGCCATCTATAAACACTATGATAAACTGATCCAGATACTCTTTGAAGACCCTATTCATAAGATCCATAAAAGCAGCTGGAGCATTTGTCAATCCAAATGGCATGACTAGGAACTCGTAGTGCCTATCATGAGTCCTAAAGGCTGTCTTGCTTACATCAGACTCCTTGATTCTGAGTTAATGATAGCCTGACTTGAGATCAATCTTGGAAAAGACCCTTGCTTCCTGTAGCTGGTCAAACAGATCCTCAATCCGGGGCAGAGGATACTTGTTCTTAATGGTCACCTTGTTGAGTCTCCGGTAGTCAATGCACATCTGCCACGTTCTATTCTTCTTTTTAACAAACATCACCGGCACTCCCCATGGTGACAAACTAGGTCGTATGTACCCTTTCTCTAACAGTTATTCCAACTATTCCTTAAACTTCTTCAGCTTAGCTGGAGCCATTCTATAGGGTGGTATAGAGATGGATGCGGTTCCTGGAATCAAGTCAATAGCAAACTCGATGTCCCTCACCGGTGGCAAACCAGGTAAGTCTTCTGGAAACACGTATGGAAATTCACTTACAATCAGAAGGTCTTCTAACTTCCTTTCATTCACATCGGTATCCACGGCGTGTGTCAAGAAGGCTTCACACCCTTTCCTCATCATCCTGTTTGCTAACAAAGTTGAAACAATCTTGGGTGATGATGTCCTTCTATCCCCTTTAAAAGTCACATTCTCACCATTACGAAGATCAACCTCTGCCTCTTTAAGACCACAATCTAACTTTTCACAATATTTCTCTATAGCATCCATTCCCAATATCACATCTAAACCTCTCAACTCCAACGGTAGCAAATCCACTACCAGTTTAGCACCCTTAATAAACAATTCACAATCCCTATATACTTGGCTTATTATCACCTTTCTTCCTAAGGGAGTACTAACAATCAAGGGACTATCCATAAGCACCAATTTAACATTATGCAAAATCATGCTTGCAGAAACAAATGAATGCGTAGAACCAGAATCAATCAAGACATATACTTCAGAATTAAATAATTGAGTCATACTCGTGACAACTTCGAGTGCAGCTACAGCTTCCTCTTTGGTCATGGCGAACACCCTTGCCTGAGCCTGAGCTTAACCCGTTGGCCTTCCTGGAGGAACAATCTTCCTTGCAGCCCCAGAACTGCCCACCTTAGTGACTGGCTTGGTCTCTCCTGTTTCTGCTCTCCTTGGAGCTTGCAACTGCGACCCCTCTTGCCTTGTTGCTTGGGGACAATCCTTGATCTTGTGTCCCTTCTCTCCACATCGGAAGCATGCTCCAAGTAACTTGAAGCACTCTCATTTATGAAGTTTCCTACAATGCTCATATTTAGAGTTTGTGTATCTACTCCTTCCCGTCCTTCCCGTGCCTCCCACACTTGAGGCTTGCCCTGTAACTGTCCTTGCCTGCTTGTTCTTGGTAGGGTCATTACTTCCCACTTCACTATACATATGGTAACTCCTTGTACTCCTCTCAGGCACTGGAGCACTCATTCCCTTCTTAGAAGATTGCTCCCGGTTCTTCCTCTTCCTGCTCACTTCATTCTTTATATTCTCTAGTTTCTCAGCCTAGAGTGCAACATCTACTAATTGATGGTAATCACATAAGTTATGGATCAAGACTTTCTCCTTGATCCCCAAATGAAATCCTCCCTCAAACTTGCGGCACTTATCTTCCTCATTGGCAACAATGTTGGCCACAAACCGTGACAGTTGGGTGAACTTCAGCTCATATTCACTCATACTCATGTCCCTCTGTGTGAGATTTAGAAACTCCCTAGCCTTATCTTGTACATAAAACCTCGAAAGGTATTTCTCCCTAAAGACTTCCACAAAATCTCTCCATGACAGTACCAGAGGCATAATCTGACTGTGGGGCACTGATTCCCACCAATGAAAAGTATCCCCCTGTAGCAAGCTCACGGCATAATCCAGTTTTTCCTCATTAAAGCATTTCATTTGAATCACGACTCTCTCTGTCCTCTTCAGCCATGCTTCAGCCTCTTCGAAATTTGTAGTCTCATTGAAATCTACAACTCCATACTTGCGGAGCTTATCATATTGTCCAGTCCTCTCCACTGGAGCTTGCATTGGAACTTGAGATCCTTGGCCCATGGCATATGAGAAAGCCTGAACAAGGGCTTGAAAGAATCGTAGATCCATGGGGTTTGCTTGAGGCATTGGTGGAGGCAGTGGAGGCACTTCCTGTTGCATACTAAGTGCCTTAGAATCTGGAGTAGAATGTGTCTCCGCATCTTGTGGGACATAAGATTCATCCGTGCTCCTTAGGTGAGAGCCAGATCGAGTCAGAGATCCTCAAGTTCTTTTTCAAGGCAGCAAAATCACTCCTTCAATTTACAACCATTGTAAATCTTTAGTTTCTGCAAAACAGTTTCAGATTATGTACAACAATTCAAAATAATGCAAGTTGTTCATTTAAAATACTGCATGTTCATTTCGTGTCCTAAACTACCCATTTCATGCCTAGGATACTCCTAAACCTAGTCGCTCTAATACCAAGACTGTTGGACCCCGCTTTCGGAGCCCAATATTGGAATCATGAGACATGAACCTAATACCCTGTAGTTTTCTGAGTCCAACAATCTGGAGTCATAAAGCGTGAGCGGGCTTCCTTGTGGGGTTATTTCAATGACTTCTCATTAGCCATCGTCCCATAAGGGTGATGTGACCACACCAGTTAAACACCAAATCACAATTTAACTTCTTCAAAACAATTGTAGCTCTCTACCTCTTGTTTATTTTAAAAAAGAACCACCTCATTCGGAGCTCTATAGCTTAAAATATGCCTAAAAATTCAAGTACGTTCATAACCCGGTTATGCTCTTTCAACCAATCCCTCATATTCTTTACATCAATATTTTTCAAATCTACATCAAAAGATACCAATTTTTTTAAAATAGGTAGAAAAATGTATTAGGGATCTATTCCTTCAATAATTACTTCATTTGGAGGTCAAGTGATGAAGTTATGGCAAAAGAATCAAGTATGTTTATGTCCTCATTCATATTGTACCTCTCTTGGGAGAATTAGCATAACTTTCTCTAAAAACCTTGTATTGGGGTCTTTATTAAACGGTTTGAAAGAGAACTTCTAGATCTACAACTTTTGTGAAGACTCTAAAGTGAAATTCGATCGTCTATAGGGTCAAAAATGTGACCAGACGATAGGATCAGATAAACAATGCACCAGACGATATGACGTCACCAGAAGATACGTCATCACTAGACGAAACGTCCCCACCAGACAATACAACCTCACCAGATGAAACTTCCTCACTAGACAAAGCGTCCTTACCAGATGATACGTCCTCACCAGATGAAGCATCCTCACCAAATGAAGCTCCTCACTGGACGATAAGTCCTCATTAGACGACACGTCATCACCAGACAATACACCATCACCAGAAGATACGTCTTCACCAGACAATTCGTCCTCACCAGATGATACATTCTCACTAGATGATACGTTAGATGATATGCCATCACCAGACGATACGTCTTCACCAGATGATACGTCCTCTACTCCTAAGCATCTCCACTTATAAGGATCATAACTTTTGACTCCGATATCCAAAAATTTCATACTTTATAGCGTTAGAAAGCTAGAAAGATAAGCTACAACTTTCATAGAGACAACTTGTCAAATTCATCCTAGATAAATCTAGATTTTGCCCTAGAGTCAGAACATGAATTTTTCCCTTATGGAAGACTTGAAATTTTGCACTATGCAAACTTGGAATGTTCTCAGCATAACCATTCAGCTACCAAAATGATTTCATTAAACTCTCAAATCTCAACTCATTTGTCTCATCACCTTCAACTACATCTGATCAGTTATAATTCCAATCTTCCTTTCCATAGTATCTTGCTTATGCATACATATGTATATATATCAACGATTTATGTTCCAAAATCATCAACTCAAGTTGATTGCTTCTTCACGTATATCTAATTTCAACTCACATCATCCATGCACCATTCACACTTCATTAACATCAAAAGAATAAAGTTTTTACAACACTTTAGTGGGAATTTCTAGCCACCTTACATCATAGTCCAAAAATACCAGCTTTACAAGAACAATAATTTCTCGAAATGCGACAAAAGCCTTGTTTTACATGATCTTACTTCAAAAGAACAAAATATGCAAATTGGAGTGATGCCTTAACTCTCAGCTCGATCACTTGATATCTTGTTCATCGCCTGTAGACGGGGAGGAGTGGGGGTGAGCTTAAATGTTGGCCCTCAAATTATTTATATATATATATATATATATATATATATATATACAACAATTTATGTTCTAAAATCATCAACTCAAGTTGATTGCTTCTTCACGTATATCTAATTTCAACTCACATCAACCATGCACCATTCACACTTCATTAACATCAAAAGAATAAAGTTTTTACAATACTTTAGTGGGCATTTCTAGCCACCTTACATCATAGTCAAAAAATACCAACTTTACAAGAACAATAATTTCTCAAAATGCGACAAAAGCCTTGTTTTACATGATCTAACTTCAAAAGAAAAAAATATGCAAATTGGAGTCATGCCTTGACTCTCGGCTCGATCACTTGATATCTTGTTCATCGCCTGTAGATGGGGAGGAGTGGGGTGAGCTTAAATGTTGGCCTCAAATTTTTTTTAGGAGTTAGTTTTTTTAGGTCTATGTTAATAGATTTATTGCATGGGGTAGTTAAATCAAAAGTAGTAAGAAGGCATAAAAGGGTATTTTGGGTAGCTTACTTAAGTTTAAGAACCATAAGGACTTAAAGGAAGGGCAAGGTGAACTTTTCTCAATCATTAAGGATAAAAAGGGAAGAAAGAAGTGTTGTTTTTCTTCCTAAAAAGGGGAAAAAATGAAAATAGGAATGAAGGAAGTGAAATAACAAATTAAAGAGAGAGAGAAGAGAGATTTCGGTAGTTGAGAGGAAAGAAGAGAGTTGAGCTAGGGTTTCATCTTTTCTAAACCTTCTAGAGAGATTTTGAGGTTGTGCAAGAAGGGAAAAAGGTAGAGGAAGATAAGGGCTTTCTTTGGAACCAAACATCTCTTCTTTTGGTGAAGATTTAAGGTAAGAGCATTTTTAATGCTTCAGATTTTTAAAAGAGTTTTGGTTCATAAAGCTTAGGAAATGCATGAGTTTAAGTACTCTAGGATCAATTATAGTAAATGTCCTATGTGGATCTCCAATTTTGCAACCCCTTTTGAACTTAGGATTTTTGCCTATGAAAAGGGAATCAAGAAAGATAAAAGGAGCGAAAGAAGAGGCACATTCGAACAAGTTATAATCAAGAAATTCAAGGTGGGTTACATTTTTATAATTGAATAATAAGCCATTAATGTTTCTTTAAAAAAAGGGTAACAAATGTTTTCAACTACTTTTAAAATGTGCATTTCTTGTTCTTTAAATGCTTTGAGAAAGTGCTACATGTGTGTGTATGAACTATGAAACAAAAATGGAAAAGATTTGGAAAGGATATCAAGTTTATGAAATCATGTTTCAAAAATATTCTTCTGTATCTTGGGATTTTGAAATATCGTTATATTGTGGCTTGAAATGCTCATTAAAGCCTTGTAAAACACTTATCTTTTGATGAAAATGATGTATGATTGTGATTTACAAATGATATTCCAAATTGTTGAGTTTCATTTTCAAGTCTTCCACAGGGGTAAAATTCGTGCTATGACTTTAGGGGAAAAATTGGATTAATCTAGGTTGAATTAGGCAAAGTTGACTTCTAGAAAGTTGTAGATTATCTTTCTAGCTTTCCAATGATATATAGTATAAAATTTTTAGACATTGAAGTCGAAAGTTATGATCCTTATAAGTGGTGATCCTAAAGAGTATAGTTTGTATCATCTGGTATTAATGTATCATCTGATGATGTCATATCGTATGGTGATAATGTATCATTTGATGACATCATATCGTCTGGTGATGACGTAGTATCGTCTGATGCACTATTCACCTTATTCTATTGTCTGATCTATTTTTGACTCTCTAGATGATAGAATTTGTGTTTAAGGTCTTCATGAAAGTTGTAGATCTTGAAGTTCTCTTCAAAACCATCAAAAGAACACCTCAATCTAATTTCTCTAGAGAAAGTTATGTCAATTACAAAACAACTTCTATGTACTATTCATTTTGTATCGTCTGGTCCAATTTTGACCCTCTAGATGATAGAATTTGTTTTTGAGGCCTTCATGAAAGTTGTATATCTTGAGGTCCTATTCAAAACCATCTAAATAACATCTCAATCTAATGTCTCTAGAGAAAGTTATGTCAATTGCAAAATAGCTTTTGTGTACTATTCATTTTGTATCATCTAGTCCAATTTTGAACCCCTAGATGATAGAATTTATCTATGAGATCTTCATGTAAGTTGTAGATATTGAAGTTCTCTTCACAAACATGTAAAGAACACCACAATCTGATGTCTTTAGAGAAAGTTATGTTAATTGCAAAACAGCTTCTGTGTATTATTTATTTTGTATTGTTTGGTACAATTTTGACCCTCTATATGATACAATTTGTCTTTAAGGTCTTCATAACAGTTGTAGATCTTGAAGTTCTCTTCAAAACCATCTAAAGAACACCTTAATCCGATGTCTTTAGAGAAAGTTATTCTAATTATAAAACAGCTTCTATGTACTGTTCATTTTTATGGTCTGGTCCAATTTTGACCCTCTAGATGATAGAATTTGTCTTGAAGTCCTATTTTGAACAATTTGAAGAATACCTTAATCGGACATCTCTAGGGAAAGTTATGGCAATTTTCTCAATTCATCTGACGGTTTCATCTAACCCTATCATCTAGTCCACTTCTGTTCCTCTAGATGACAGAATCTATCTTTAAGATCTTCATGAAGGTTGTAGATCTTGAGGTCTTCTTTCAAACCATCTAAATAAAACCTTAATCCAATAACCAGAGAAAAAGTTATGCTAATTGTCCCGAAATAGGTTCAATATAATTGAGGACAAAACCTTGTTTGATTTCCTTCGACCATAGCTGTGTCATCATACCTCTAAATGAGATGATTTCTTGTTTCTAAATAAACTAGAGACATAGAGGTACAAATGTTCTAAATGAATAGAATTTTAACTCAGTCCCCAAGACTTACAATTTCTGGTTGGAAGTTGGGTATAGTGTACTGTCCCAGTTTAATAGCAGTCTAAAAAGGTTTTGGGCCCAAACTCATAGAATTCTAAGCCAAATAGAATAATTTTGGTGTCTTTAGAAACTTAAGACAATGGGGAACAAATTTTCTGAAGAAGTTAAAATGTAATCCCAGTTTGAGTTTTTCTCAAAACCTGTTTTGAAATAGGAGAAATGAGTTTGTTTGGATGTTTGATGGGTGTGGGCGCCACTCATGTGGGATGGTGACTAATGAGGGTTTCTTGAAATAACCCTACAGGATAATATACTCACGCTTTATGACTCTGAATGTCGAGCTCTGGAATCGGGTTCCAACATTTTATGGTATCAGAGCCAGGTTTTGAGATCTTAGATGGGCAATTTTTGGAATATGTGTCAATCGTAAAGGCGATTGTTAAGAGTTCAGGTAAATGGACTTAGTAAGAAGAGAATGATGATCTGACAGAATGTGAGAAAATGAAAGTTTGTGGATATTACATAGTTTGATATGTTAGACATAGATGTAGTACTTGTGATTGTGTTAGTGAATATGGTGACGGAATTTTGTTGTGGATATATACTTGGGTTGATATGGATGTGAAAATATTTGCATGAATCGATTGAGAAGAAATAGAGACATAAGTGGAAATGACAAGATTTAAGGTGTGCAAGCAAGGTGGAATTGAAAGGTTGAATTTGGAAGTTAGAATGCTTGTTTAATTGCTGTGATAAGAGTTAAGATATGGTATAAGAAGATGTTAGTGGAATTGAGATTGTTGATGATGTTACAATGAGTAATGAATCCAAAGATAGAGAGAAAAATATCGTCTAGGATCGATGGAGATCGAAGTATCAATTGTGTAAGATATAAATTAGTGAATTGTTGGAGATAAATATGTGGACAAAATGGGATGAATTTGATAATACCCACCCAAGCATATGCGGTAGTAATTATGTTCATTACTCCATTGAGTTTTGGTGATTAGAACATTATAACTTTGTAGGAACGATATAAATCATTCCTCTTGAGGTATTAAGGATAGCTGATAATGTGATGATGATAACAGATGATTTATAAAGATTACATGAACAGTATAGATAATAGTAGCAAGAAACCCTCTTTCGAAGAAGAATTTCACTGAGTTAGATTAAGCAGATCAGATAGTTTATATTAAGGATGATCAATGAAAGAACAAAATAGAAATGAATCTATAATGAATCAAAAGTGAATATTGGAGTCATATCTCTAGTGGAAACTCAAGCATAGAAGGTAAAGTATGCTACTGAGAATGTATGTACTTTGTTTGATGTAAAGTATCCAACTACGTGAGTGGATTTTTGGTAATACTATTGCTAATGTGAGGAGAACTTAGATCCACATTACATTTTATGTGAGTATGCACGGGAGATATACATTAGGTTTGATGAATGTGTTACCCACGCATGACATTAAGTTGCAAATAAATTGAAATGTGTGGAGAAAATAGTATGAATAAGCAAATATTAGAATAAGTCGATGTGAGGTATGAGGAAATCGAATGAATGGAAAAGATCATTCGAAAAAGGAAGTCAATTAGGAAATTGAAATTGTTGGACCTCGTATGGCCCGAGTATTCACAATACGTTGTGGAAAAGACCATAACACAATATGAAGTATAACCCAAAATACATAGGATGTACGAAAATATCTTTCTGAAGCGGATTGGTTGTTTCTTTCGGATTTGTAGACACTGCAACACGCGAATGCCCTCTACTGGTATTCGCATGAGTATGAACGATCCGGGCAGCGACTATCGTGTGCTAACACGTCCTAAAACTCTTTCCGAACGCCGCACAGTTTTCTCTCGGAGGGTGGCTAGGGTTTCATCTCTTTTTCTTCCTTTTTCTAATGAGACCTAAGTTTCTCTATTTATAGAGAAAACCTAATCCCATTGAAGCCCAATAAGTTTCGGCCTATTATATCTCATATAATAAAAGCCCGACAACTTAATTCAATTCAGCTCAATAAATATATCCACATATATTTATTCAATGCCTAAT
>JANVCQ010008370.1:0-13282 GCA_025531925.1 Erythroxylum plowmanianum | reverse complement strand
TTGCAATCCTTGGTATAAATTGATTTTGACCGGTTTCCAAGGGTCAATCTTAGGATTGAACGATAAGCCGCGATCAGTCTGCTTATCTTTCTCCGTCTATTTTTCTATCTCCGTCTGTTTTTCTACTTCGTCTGCTTTTCTATCTCCGTCTGTTTTTCTCCTTCGTCTGCTTTTCCTTTCTCCGTATGCTTTTCTATCCTGTTTGTTTTTCTGCTTCGTCTGCTTTTCTTTCTCCGTCTGTTTTTCTGCTTCGTCTGCTTTTCTTTCGATTATTTGTTCTTCATCAAAAACATATATGTGAAGTCATTTTGACTTAACAGTGTGTGTGTGTGTGTGTGTGTGTGTATGCAAATGCACATCTGACTCTACTTTTTTTTTAATTTTGTTGTGATCGAGGGCTTATTTAACTGTCCTGTATCTGTTGCAGATACTAGGCTTATTTCAGATGTTGTCTTGTATCCATTGTAGATATCGGGTCCATTAATCGTTGAGCCTATGACTCTGTGTGCACATTTCTGAGTTTTAAGCTCCTTTTTCACTTTGGTTGCTCCAGTCACAACTCCTTTATTTGATCATGCATATCAATATCATGTCATGCATCATTTCATATAATATGCTAGCAATCACTTTCATCTAACATACATAGTCATTTATCACATTCGTCGAGGCCAACTCTAGCATTAAACATTCAGTTGAGTATTTATTTTTCATATTCATATATACGTAGTTAACACTCCTAATATAGTCCCGAATATTGAACTCCTCGGGCAATCAACTGTTCAGAATCATCAATATCTCAATCATATCAAGTTCATTTCAATATATATAGATATAAGGGTTAAAAAACAATTCAAATAGAAGCACATATCTAATTGAGATCATACATCTAGGTTACTCACAGTTTACTCCAGATTAGCTGTTACCTTGACGATTCGGCAATGTCTGGATGTTGTCGGTCAATTTGTGTTTTTATATCATACAATACACATATATTTACACTTACTAACTTATTTAATTAAATAACTCTCTATCTTACACATGTATATGTGTTATGTTCAATGCATGCTCAATTGACTATCCCAGGTATGTAACCTTATACACAAATCTTACTCACTTATTCATCTTAGCTTGTGTTCATAAGAACATCCTTATACTGTTGACATCTCATACTTTCCAAATTCATATGCATTGATATCAAACAACTCATTTCTTGAATTATAACATCATTTAAGAACCTAAACTTAAACACTTGATCAATTGATTCAACATCAAACTAAGCTCATTTTAAGCCCTAATCAACTCTAAAAGTATCAATGTATATTGTTTTATCCTTATATGACTCAACCAGAACACAGAACACAAACTCTCCTTTCTGCCAAGCATTTTCACGATCATGGGAAGGAACCATACAATTCCCACGATCGTGGGATATGTGACCTAATACCCACCTTCCTTTTTCTTCAATTTTTCTTCCAAACACTAACTCCTTCATGATAGTTCTTCAACTGTACCTCACTTATGCTTCAAGCATACTTCAATTTCTCATAATTTCCTCTCAAACTCCAAGCCAAAATCATTCAATTAACAATTCATAAACAATTTATCTCTTAGGCATCATCAATCAAACAAGTGCTTTCATTTACTATCTTACATGTTATACCCTAGTCCTTTTCCATTCCAAAAATATTACATTAGCATCTTTCTTTAGCATAAATTCATCTTCAACATACTTCTAATCTCAACCTAATTTATTCTCAAAACAATCTATAACCTATGGTTTCCATACATCAAAACAAACCAATTCATTCATCATATTTCAAGCACATCTCATCATCAACCTTACATGCAATTCACTTCAATTCATCCCTAACCAATCTTTATGGATGTTATTCTCACATATAACTTAATAAGGTAATCAAATACTTACTTGTTTCTCTCAAGATTTCCTCAATCAATAAGCTAAGCAAGTCTCCCAAGCATCAAACATACTTAAGAACAAGATGGGATTAAAGTGTTTCAATTTACAAGATGAGGGTTACAAAATTTTAGCAAAATTTTAAGGGTTTTAGGGATTGTTTAAAAGTGTCGTAGGTGGGAGGAAAGATGGAGAAAAAATAGACTAAAACATGAAAAATGATGATCTTGCAAGAGTAAGAAACATGAGTAAGGTGTGTGGTGAAGAAGATAGACATGTGTGATGCCAAGTGTTAAGCTAAAAGTCATGCTATGTGTTTTTCTCCTACACTCCCATTTGTCACTCCCTTATTAGTCCATTTGTTAATCCCTAGGCCATATGTCACTCAACTACACCTCCATTTGTCACTCTTTTATTCAAGCCAATTTTCACTCTATTATTGATGCCACATGTCACCATCTCATAAGCTCATTCAACCTAATTTCCCATGTACCATTTTATCTTGACCTTTTCACACAAGCACATCATAATCATTTAAGATCTTTCATACCCTAGGATGTATCAGTGAGTGCATGTACTATTTTTACAATGTCCCTAGGTCATGATTCACTTGTATATGCAAATGTTATGTATGTAAATGAAATGTACTTCATAAATTCTCATATGATATAACTTAATCTAATAATTAAATCCTTAAGTGTTGAAACGGGTTATTACACCCTTAATATTGAATTGTGGATTACACCAATAATTGCATATTACAATTTTGTTTAGTTTTATTATTAAATAAACTACAGTTTCATATTATTATTATTTATGAATCTTAGGTTACATATGAATTTTTGGGTTAGAACAAAAATTCTTTAGTGTAAACTACTTATGGCATGATCTTATTGTTTCACAAAAATAAAATTATTTTTTTATAAAATTAGTCAATTTTCTTGCCTTAATAGTATTTAAATTGATTTTGTTTCATAAAAACTTACAATCATAAAGTTGACTATATCTCTTTCGGACTTCAAAATTAAATAAATAATAGAAAATTCATTTCACTTAAAAGGAGTTAAAGCACGAGAAAGATAACAAATTGATAGATATTTAAGAATCAAATATAAAAGTTTATCTATCATTCAAAAAACTAATAACTCCATTTAAATAGGTTTTATTAGAATTCCCAAATAAACTTTCAATCCTAAATGTAAATTTGTAAATAATATTAACCAATGACGTTAAAGAAAAATATAAAAATTTCAAAAAGTTAATGAGATATAAAATTAACATATTATTAATAAAAAAATCATTATAGACATCATCATCGTTGTCTTTAATAAATTAATATAATTCTTCAAATCAATTTGTAAGTTCAAGCTTGCATCAACATTAATCTTAATATATAACTACAAAATATAAAATTATAAAATACTAAAAAATAAAATTATCACCTTTGATATGAACTTAACTTCAAAGTCAAATTAATACTTGACTAATCTTTAGTTTAATATAATTTTTCATTAGGGAATGTGATCTTACCATTGATATTAAAGATGATAGTTATTGTACTACAAGGAAAAACTATTTAAAAAGTCAGCCTCGATATAATAAAAAAAAGACTAACTCAATGGTCCTTTCTCTAGAAGAGTCATCCTTCTGCTTATTGGTAGGTAATCTCAATTTTTGAAGTAAAAGGAATTGATAAGAAAGTTTAAAGTCTGGAATAAAATTGTTTGAGTATGTTTAAAAAAGATATTTAAAAAAACACAACTACAAACATGCACAATGAGTGTGAAAAAAATAGTGCAAAACATAATGAAGATACAAGCATTTATGTGCCTCAATAATTCTTCTGATAAGAAGTTGTTAGAAATATGACTTGGGATTTAACATCATCCCAGATTGTGTATGTTGTTAATGTTGAGTATATATAAACATGGAAATGCTAAATTAAGAAGACTTTTTAGTTCTTTTGTTCTCAGAATTAAAGTTAGTCACTTAAGAGGATAAAAAGATTATAGAGAAATATCAAGAGGTTGTTTTCAAAAGAGAAGAAGCTTGAAATTCATAAAAATTTGAGCAGATCATATTTTTCATATAAACTTTTCATCCATTTTCTCTTTCTTTGTTACTTTGATTGTATTTTTTGAGTTGAACAACAGATGATTGACTAATTATTTCATATGTCTAGATATGAGGGAAACCTAGTTATTTTCCTTGTATAGATTGTTTCAATTTTATTTATGAAGTGATGTTTTATCTTTGAGGCATATCTTTGGGTGTTACTAATACTTATTTAATTAAAACCAATGATTAGATCATATCTTAATTTGCATATGGATGATCCAAGAGAACATGCATGTGTATGGACTATAGGTTACATAAATTTAGTTGTATTAGGGTCAAACATTTGAGTAAATTTTATGAAACTCAATACATTCTTATGAACTTTAATCGAATAAAGATATTGGTTAATGAAATTAAGAGGAGGTGACTGTAACTCGAGTAAGTGATTGTAACTCAAGTAAATTTTAAATCTCTAAGCACTATTAAGTAATGATGTTAATGAAAAATATTAAAAATTCAAAAAATTAATAAAATATAATTTTACATATTTCTAATAAAAATAATCATAGGCATCGTCGTTATTGTTTTTAATAAAATTACTATAATCCTTCAAATCAATGCATACTTCATGCTTACGTCAACATTAATCTTGATATATAATTACAAGACATATAATTATAAAATATTGAAAACAAAGTGCCAAACACAATGAAAGCACGAGTATGCACTACAAGAAAATAAGATAATCAGCGACGTTTTATTAAAAAAATGTCGCAGATAATGAAGACTTTTTACGACGTTTAGAAAACGTCACAAAAAATTCTAATATTTTATGACGTTTATAAAAACGTCATAAATAACCTTGACGTTCCGCGACGTTTTGTCAACAAAACGTCGCGGTTGGCGTATAACACGTCATTTGGGTTTTTTTAAAAAGCCTTACGCAAAGTTCCCCCCACCCCTCTTTTCTGCTCGCTATTTCCTTCGTTTTCTTCCTCCTCCACTTCTGCTTCGTCATCCTCCGTGTGTGCGCAGCTTCGTTCTGCGCGCTGTTTCCTTCGTTTTTTTCCTCCTCCAGATCTGCTTCGTCGTCCTCCTTGTGTGTGTCTTGTACCGTCCTCTGTCTCTGTCTCATCGTCCTTCGTACTGTGTGTGCGTCTCGTCTAGTGTCGTGGCCTCGTCCTCTGTCTCTCCTTTTCTATGTTAAAAAGAGCACATTCAATTCCAAGTATGTTTCCGTCTCTGTCTCCATCTCTCTTTTGATACATTTTTTGCTTCTCGAAGGTAAGCAAACCCTAAATCCCTTTTCTCCTATTCAGATTGTTAGTTCTATTCGTAATAAAAAAATTATGGATCTTTTCATCTCTTTTAATGTTTTCTAGTTGTGAATTTGGCAAGACGTGTTGTGTTTCCTTATCAATCTTTAGATTAAGGCAGCAGAAGAACTCTCGCTCTCGTACTATGGGATTATCTGCTTCTTGATGTCGATTTCTTCTCCGGGTAACTTTTCAATGTTTCTATCTTTTAAGTATATTTAGTTTGATCATGAAGCTGTTGCTTTACTTAAAGATTTGTTTCACTGCAAGTCATTTACACAGCTAATTGATGGTTCTAAGAGACAAGTTGAGAGCTCCAAGAAAGGTGTTTGTTTGCTGGAGAAAGTAAATTTCATTGAATGCCTCAATTCCCACTCTTTTTTGTTCTTCTAGATTTTGGTTTGCATCACCCATGTGAGCAATTGGGTATGCTTATAGATTATGGTTTCTCACGCAATTAACATTTGGGTGAGTATTGTTAGGCTAATTGTAATTGAAATTGTTTCAAGCAGTCAATCAAGGACAGTAAATGGGTTTTCTGGATACTAATCCCACTCAGATTTGATCCTGCTGGTCATTTTCTGTTCATATAATTCCAGGTTTTCTTGCTATAATGTTGCTATTTTGGTACTTCTTGTAACTTAATCATGGCTGTCTATTTGTGATCCTGGATGTTCTACTATTTAGGGCATGTTACAGAGTTAAATTGTTGCAAGAAGGTTTCTTCGTACTTAAGTGAAAGGAATGGGAGAGTAAGTGCTAGAAGTTATTAGAGTGTGCAATATTCAGATCCTTACATAACAAATAGTACTATGCTTTCTTGAGTTTAATCATTCTACAAGCTTCTTAAGTCTTAAGCTTTGTAGGTCTTTTATGTTAAGTTGTTTCTTCAGTAAGTGTCAATATTATGTTTGCAAATACTTGAAGGCATTAAACATATGGTTTATCCAATGTTGTTAGAACTCCAGCATACAAAGATACTCTTATGAATGTGGTACACTTGCATGTAATAGATAGACTTATATGCCATCTCAATGGAGTCTGCAAAGGAACTAGGTTTTATTGCCTTGTGTTGCTTTCTATTAAATTGGTCTAAAGTGCAGTCAGTTTTTTCTAAATATGGCTCCTTCACCTTACTGATTCTGTTTTCCACTTTTGTCAATATATTGTACCAACCACATTGCTGCTAATTCTTTTTTTACAGATAAAATAACACAAAACAAGCCTTGCTCTGTTTATATCAGTTCTTGCTTTTCTTCGTTAGTCATTTTAGAAACAGAAGAATTTTCTCTTTCTCACTTACACTTAGCTCTACTCTTCATCAGAGAAGAATCTGTTAAATGTTTCTAGAGTAACAAAATAGTGAAGCACGGGGGAAGCAATCTGTAGCTTTGCTTCTTCTTTCACTTAGAATCAGATACTTTCTAGTGAGTTTCTAATTGATATGGTATATCATATAAATAAATTTAAACAAATAAGGATTAGAAATAATAGTGATGTTCTTCCTGTGTAAGAGATAATCGAGTTTAACAAAGATTTGTTTTGTATTTGACTTTTTAGAGTGAAAAAAGGCAGTTTCAGTTTGGCTGCATTGCTTGAAGGATACATTACTAATAGCATATGCATATGCATATTTCTGAAGGATACTCACGAGCCTAATATATTTATGAAGGATACATTACTAATAGCATATGCATATGCATATTTCTGAAGGATACTCATGGACTCCAAGTCAACCACTGATTCACTAAAGCAGAAGGACAAGATAAAGTTGGACATGAATTATTGAACAACTTTTTACAGCTGGAAAATGGATTATTCGTTCTTCTATTTCCCCTGCTATCTTATAGTTATCAATTGATTTTATGGGGACTGGTGTGTTGATATGCATACACTTGTATGTTTTTTACATTAGAAATTGAATCTCTGTGTTAGCACAATTTATTTTTTGAAAAGAATAGCTAAGAAGTCTTTTACTTTTCATGAATTAATGCTGTTAAGGTATAACTTGTATGTATAAAGTAACAAGCCTTTGCTTCTTTCATGATGCAGATAAAATAACAGAGGCATCAAAGAGGGAAAAGGAAGATATTTTAGCAAAGCTTATACAAAGTAAAAGGAAGCTTGCAGGTTCAAGAAATAGAGTAAATAAGTTAGAGGAAGATAATTCAAAATTTCGTATGACAAGACTTAAGAGAATGTCCGTGGACTCCGATTATCTGATGGACTTAATAGATACAAGAATGTTTATGTTCTTATATTAGTATCTTGATCAATGACTCGATATTTAGGCTACCTTAATTTGGTCTCTCTAGGAGATATGATAAATATTACGATATGATGGTTTTTGTGCATCTATTGCCAGTGCATTGTAGATGCAAATATTAAAGAAGCTTTAATTGTATCTCTCTCCATTTCTTTCTAGAATCTCAAATGTTTCATCCCTTAGTTTTAATATTAAAGCTTATGTTATGACATGTTTGTGAATTGTAATTAAATAATACATGAATAATTATTAAAATTAATGATAACGTTTGTGAATTGTAATTAAATAATACATGAATAATTATTAAAATTAATGATATACTAAAAAATTGAAAAATTATGAAATAAATAAAATTCATAAATAATATTGAATAGTTATTAAACAAATAAGATTTACAAATTTTGTTATTTTAAAATTATTAAATTTAAATTATTTTCAAAAAATAAAATAATTAATAATTAAAAAAAAACTTTAAAAACGTCACGAAAGACATTCTGCGACATTTCTAAAAACGTCGCGGAAGACTTTTGACGACGTTTCAAAAAAACGTCACAGAAAACATTTTGCGACGTTTCAAAAAAACGTCGTGAATTCCTTTACATTCTGTGACGTTTTAAAAACGTCGCGGATTGTCCATACTTTTAGTGACGTTTTTAAAAACGTCGCGAAATGTCAGTGTTTTCTGTGACGTTATACATAAGATGTCGCAAAAACCCTTTACCTACACCACATTCTGCGACGTTTTTTGTGACGTTTTTTAAAACGTTGCAAAATACATTCTGCGACATTTTTGGACATTCTGTGACGTTTTTAAAACGTCGTAAAATGGCTTGTTTTCTTGTAGTGATGTATGGGTCCCTATAAATTCTTCAGATGAGAAGAAGTCTGAAATATGACTTGTGATGTAGTCGTGTCCTAAATCATATATGATGTTAATGCTGGGTATAGATAGATATGGAAACCCTAAGTTAAGAAGACTTTTTTCATTCTTTTATTATCATAATTACAGTTAGTCACTTAAGAGAAGAATAAGATCATAGAGACATATCGGGAGGTTGTTTCCAATAGAGAAGAATCTTGAAATTCATATAAATTGAGCAGATCATATTAACAAATTGAGATCATCTAGATTATTCATCTATTTTTTATTTCTTTGTTATTTTGATTTTATCTTTTAGGTTGAACATGATGATTGACTAATTATTTTATATGTCTAGATAGGAGGGAAACCTAGTTATTTTCCTTGTATGGATTTGTTTATTTTTATTTATTAAGTGATGTTTTATCTTTGAGAAATATCTTTAAGTGTTCTTAATATTTATTTAATTAAAGCTGGTGATTAGATTATATCTTAATTTGCATGTGGACGATCTAAGAGAACATACATGTGAGTGGATTATGGTTTATATAATAGCAATTAAATGGGGTACTAAAGATTGACCAACATAAATTCTATGATATTAAGGTTAACCTTTTTAGTAAATTTTATGCAAGTTAATGCACTCTTGGGACCTTTAATTAAATAGAGATATTGGTTAACCAAATTAAGAGTAGGTGATAATAACTTGAGTAAATTTCAATTCTCTAAGTAACATTAAGCAATGATGATAAAGAAAAATATTAAAATATTAAAAATTTAAAATTATTATAGTGTTCATAAAAAATCATTATATACGTCGTCGTCATCATTTTTAATTAAATTAATATAATTCTTTAAATCAATTAATAACTTCATATTTATGACAACATTAATTTTAATTTATAATTACAAAATATAGAATTACAAAATATTAAAAAAATCTTTAATATGAGCCTAAATCTAAAGTCAAATTACTACATGACTTATTTTTAGTTTAAGAGATTTTTTTGTTACAAGTACATGGACTAATATAATCACAACATTAATTAATATTTACAACCATTAATTGAATTGCCTAATGTTTGTTTAATATCCATAATGAGATGGTTAATAATTTACTAATCACATTTTGAGGCACATGGTAGTACCCTAATAATTATAGGTTGGCTCATTAAACCATAGTTCATCACAATTATGAAATGACATAATTATCCTCGTTCTACCCTTTAGGATAGAACATGTTATAAGTATAACATATGGGTGAGAATGTATTTTTGGTTTATGTGTGTGGTGATAGTTTTAAAGGTTTTCTATCATAAGCTCTCTCTTGCACATGCTTGTTGGGTATTGATAGGTTTGTGGTCTCTTGGATTTGAGTAAATGAATCAAGATGTTAAGCTCAACCTTGGTGGTATGTACATTTATTGTCTAGTTATTGCTCTAAATCGAATGTGGATCTTGGTTGAAATATTGAACATTACATTAATGGATTTAGTTCTACATATTATGGTTATTGCTCACTGCATTTATGAATAACAATTGATATCAGAGCTACATGGTCATTTGATTTTAGCTATTTGGGTAAAAAAAACTATTTTTTCCAAACCTATTTTTGGCATGAATAATCTGTAAATGATGCATTGAAGGTATAGAAACTATTTTTGGTTATTATTATTGGCTTTTAACCTTGTTTTGGGCAAAAGAAACTCCTTTTTTGGCTGAGATTTTTTGAAGCTTGTTAGTGATTCGTTAATGACCAAAATGGGTTAGAAACTTTCAGGTTTTGGAGTTTTTTTTGGTTGGAATGGGTATTGGAAATCTATAGAGCACGAAAAATGAAAAAAAAACCGCTCAAACCTCATCGGAAATGGATGACCAGAGGTCGAGTTTTAGGATGGTCAGACCTGCACCCCTGTAAATCGACCCGCATACCCAATAGGGATCAGAGACGATCCAAACGACGTCGTCCCAGACCCTAAAATAAATAAATAATATGATTATTTATTAACAATAGTAAATGCTTTTTTTTACCTATCGTAAAATTGAACATATGAAACTATTTATGATGAGGAAATTTTAAATATTAATATATGTTTACATTTTGTATTTTTCCTCTAAAATAACATTAAGATCTATACGGTTAATTAATTGTCCTGTCAATAATTACTACTTAGTAAGATGTTTAATATGGTGAAGAAATTTTATTGAAATATTATGATTTGCATAATTTGTCTATACTTTCAATAGTACTTTAATGATTTGGCTGTAATATTTAATATATTGTTCTTACATGCGAATGAGTTCTATATTTGATTAAGGAACTCTAGCATAAATGATATAATTAATTTTGAGAAAAAGAGCATAAATTGCATGATTCTATTTTAACATGAATATCATGGTTATTGCTCTAAGTTCTCATTCAACTTTAAGCAATCTTAGAGTCTCTTCCATCTTGACACTGAATAAAACGAACCATAAACAGTGGGTTGAATCTCTTATAATGAATTTGACTATCATGCCAATAGATTTGGGCTTAAGAATTGATGCACTACCTAAACCCATTAATGATGCTACTGAGAAGGATAAGAAATCCTATGAGGAGTGGAAATACTCTAACCGATGTTGCTTGATGATTATTAGGTATCACATGAATGAATCCATTTGTGATAGTATTCTTGAGGTTGATAGTGCAAAGGACTTTCTTGTTGCCATTAAAAAGAAGTACAAGAAGTTCTCAAAGAATGAGAAGAATGAGTACTTGAATATGCTTAATCCCAACAGTTACGATGGTGCAAGTGACATTAGGGCTTACATCGACAAGCTCATGAGTTGTTACCATAAGCTTAAGGCTATAGATATGGACCTTGATGAGGATTACATGATATGGTTTATGATGGGGACTCTTCCTTCCAAATTTGATTAAATGAGATCAAACTATAATGCTCAGAAAGAGCAATGGACTATTAAAGAGATGACTGATATTCTTGCTAAGGAAGAGGATGATAAGAAAAAAGGAAGGGCAAGACGGTGTACTTTAGGATCTTGATTTTTCAGATTTCACTGCCTGTGTTAATTGTTAAACCTCCAAATTTCTTTCGACCTCTACCAACTCACAAGCCAATATGTCGTGCATCAAGCAATCAACCAAACGAGATCAATCATCAGGGTGAAATCAAGTATCGGGATGAGGAAGGAGAAATAGGGTGGTAAACTTCGAACCACCATTCCTGACCTACACAGAGGAGTAAGGAATCTGTTTCCAAACCCTCAATGCTAAACAAATTGCAATCCCTAAATATTTTGATTTCGATAAACTTGATAGGCTAGAATTGTGCGATAGGCTAGAAAAATTAGTGGAAAGAATTTAGTGGGCAAAATTTATTCACTTCCAATTCCTATTTACCAGGAGCTCACTCTTGAATTTTTTTGCTTTCCCCTACTATGAACCTAGGAACCCTAGAGGGATGTGGTTTAGGTTCTGGGGATGAGCATATGAGTTGAACATAGAAATTATGTGTGACATGTGTGCGTTCCCCAAGTCTTCCATTATCAACCAGCTTGATGTTTTTCGTGCTTTTCGCTATTGGAATGAGCTCTCTGGGCTAGAGAATTTCAATGCCAAAATGCCCACAACAACATCATAAGGACTCATGAGCACTTGTTGTTGCAGAAATTCATATGCCAATTGGTTTTTGATAAATTAGAAACCAACAAGTACTTAACAAAGGAACTTTTTATATTATGGTGTATGGATCACAGCATTCTAGTGTACACATCCACACATGTGCTGAACACTGTTGTTGCAACTCTGTGCAAGAGGAGCAACAACTTAGGAATGAGATATCTAATTTCAACCATTGTTGAGTATTATGGCATAAACTGTAGTAATTTGGCCGTCCATCTCCCAGACTTCATGAACCACCATCATTTATGGCGTGCTAAAATCCTTAAGTCCCACAACATGGAACTTTGGGATATAAACCAAAAGACTCATGTGAAGTTTAGGGCGAGTCAGGCGAGTTCCAGCAGAGAGCCACCTCAGCAGGCAAAAGAGGAATTGACAAAAGAGGAAGAAAATGCAAAAGAACTAGGCTGGCAGAAGGTATTGGATACAATCTTCGTAAACAAAAAAGCAATCACAGATACACTTGCGGAGAGCTCTAGAAGGATGAAGGAGATGGCCCGAACCCAACGATATCAGAGCTAGAACATCTGTTCGATTCATCACTATTTTAAGGCTCAAGGCATTTAACTGTCACCTCCATCAGCATGAAAGTTTGTAGCACCCTACTCCCGTATGACCCAAACCCAACATCGATGGTGATATCCGAGTCCGTGCCCCGCGAGGGTGACGTGCTAAAACATTTTACACATTCATAAATCGGTATAAAGTTTTTTTTTGAACCACAAACATTTTATGTTGAAATTGATACTCAAATTGGGCCCATTTCATTCATAAACACTTTTAATCCACACAATAAAGTCAATAAAATTTCAATGCCATTTGGGCCTATTACAAAAATAGAAGACTTGTAGTCATAATTTCATTACACTTAAAAAACATTTACAAACATTTCCAATTTGGAAAGTTGATACAATCATTACTGAAATCATAATCTGATATAAATACAAGAAATAAGAATGCAGACGCGAACTGATCCCGAACTCTATCCTTTACTTGAATGTTGTAAGTATACTCCCGTTGGCCTAATGGGGTATTTTTCTGATCCTGAAAAATATTTGCAAATTTTAGGTGAGTTTTGCGACCTCAATGAGTGACCATCATCGATGGCTCACCCAGTCACATAACACACTAAATCACATTCACATCAGTTCACATTTCACATTCAATGAATATCGATCTTATA
>JANVCQ010008289.1:0-13292 GCA_025531925.1 Erythroxylum plowmanianum | reverse complement strand
CCCTCCGCTTCCATCCCACTCCATTCCATTCCATTATGAAACCTTCAAACAAACGATGGAACTATGTTACGTTCCATCCCATTCCATTATTAACCATCGAAACAAACAGAGCCTTAGTATAAGACCTCAAAAAGTCTCTAATGGGATTAACAAGTGACAACGTTAGTTCTAAATTCTAATCCACAGTAAAATAAACGAAACAAATTAAAAAGGCAAAACCATGGGCTTTTGCTACTTGTCGTCTCCTTGACACAGTTTTTCTTTTTTGAATGAATTTTCCTTCTAATTGATTGACTTGCTCACACTTTGGTTGGCGACAGAAGTCGTTGGAACATCTCAACAAGGCAACCTACGCAGAAATAACGGTCTTCTGGAAAGGGGAACTGAAGTTTATTTTAAGTACTCAAATGTCAACTGAGTTTATATACACGAAATCTGGCCACGTGTGAAAGAAGGATCTAATTCATAAAGTAGAAATTATTTAAATTCATACGATTTTCTATCTAACAGCATCATAACTAATATTGTTGTCTTCGACGGAGCCAAATACTTTGTGTTTACAAGATTTTCTGCTCCACTACTCGACTGTTTAAACTTTGCCATACGCTTAATTGCAAGCTGGATTGCACATCAATACATAGAATAGAGGATTTCAGGTGCGTTAAAAGAAGAAAATGGCGGGTGTATTTTCTGAAGCAGTAGTTCGGCACCTTCCCCGGATTTATTCCGATCACTGTCCAATCCTACTCCACCTTCAGGGCATTCCTACTATAATTCATCGGCAACATCCCTTTCATTTTGAGGCAATGTGGCTAACTCATCCGGATCTTGCTAGACTGATTAATGATAATTGGGACTCTTCTTCTAGTGCACTCCATGAACTTACTTCCAATCTTAGTGACAAGCTACGACAGTGGAATGCTTACACGTTTGGCAATCTTTTTCAACGTAAACGATGTTGTCTCAGGCATCTTGAGGGTATTCAGCGATCCGTCATGCAACGACCTCACCATAATCTCTTCCTCCTTGAAAAGCAACTACAAATGGAATACCATGGCATCTTAGAGCAAGAGGAATATTTCTGGTATCAAAAATCACGGGTTAAATCTATTGAATTTGGTGAGTGTAACACCTCCTTCTTCCATATATCTACTCTTAACAAAAGAAGGCGTAATAAAATTTTATCTCTAGACTAGATGGTTCTTGGTGTGCGGATTTGGGGGAGATGAAGCAATTAATAAAACAACATTTTGAGATTATTTTTGCACCCCCGTCATATGACTTTCCTATTGATGCCATGCCCCCATGTCCGTCTCTTCTGGTGGATCAATGTCAGGCATTGGTTACGCCGGTCACGTTGGAGGAAACCAAGTTGTCGGTTTATGGGATGCAACCATTTAAAGTCCCAGGTCCCGATGGCTTTCAGTCCCTTTTCTACTAGCGCTTTTGGCCTATGGTGGGAAATTCCTTGCACCAGTTTGTTTGTGATAGCCTTCAAAATGGCACCTTCCCCGAGGATCTATACAAAACTCTTGTAGTGTTTATCCCGAAGGTAGACACTCCTGAACATAAACACCAGTTTTGACCTATTGCCCTTTGTTCTGTTGCTTACCAAGTTATTACAAAGCTGTTGGTCAATAGACTTCGATCATTTTTGCCTGACTTAGTTTCACCTATTCAAAACTCTTTTATACCTGGTGGTACGACTACCGACAATATCCTCCTTGCACAGGAAGTCATTCATAGTATTCGGATGCGGAGGACCAAGATTGGGAGTATAGCCCTCAAAATTGATCGTGACAAAGCATATGTTCGAGTTTGGTGGGATTTTCTCCACCATACCCTCCGTAGCTTTGGAGTTCCTGACTGTTGGTGTAAACTCATTATGTATTGTGTTCAATCCACCCAAATGGCGTTTCTATGGAATGGTGAAGCATCTGAGTACATAAAACTGAATAGAGGGTTGCGATAAGGGGATCCCCTTTCACCCTATCTATTCGTCTTATGCATGGAAAGGTTAGGCCACCTCATTCAGCGTCATGTTGAAGCAGGTAAGTGGGAAGCTCTGCAGTGTCGTCGGGGAGGTATTAAGATGTCCTATCATTTCTTTGCCGATGACTTATTCCTATTTGGAAGGGCCATTGCCCAACAGGCTCATGTTATCAAAGATTGTTTGAATCTATTCCGTCGCGTGTCAGGATTAACTGTTAACCTTCGCAAGTCCAGATTCTACGCCTCACCTCACATGAGTAGCTCTCTTTGCAATTGTGTTGGAAATGTACTGGGCATCCCACTGACGTCTGATCTTGGCTGTTACTTGGGGGTCTCCCTCTTGTATGGAAGAGTTACTAGACATACTTACCAAGGTATCATTGATAAGGTACAACAAAAACTTGCAGGCTGGAAAGTGAAGCACCTCAACCTTGCTGGTCGCGTAACCTTGATACAAAGTGTCACATATGCCATTCCAATTCATGCCATGCACACTATTTTACTACCTCGGGTGACATATGATAAAATTGATAGTCTAAATCGAAGGTTTTTATGGAGTGGCCACGAAGGAGTTCGTACACTACACCTCGTTAATTGGCAAACTGTATGTTTTCCCAAAAGACAAGGTGGCCTGGGTCTAAAAAGTATGCGTGAATTAAATCTGTCCATGCTTGCCAAAATTCCCTAGCGCTTAATTACTACACCGCATACTGAATTGTGGTCCCGCAAACTGCTTGAGAAATATAGTAACCATAGGGTGTTTGATTTTGATAACTACAAACCAACATGTTCTTATACGTGGAAGAGTATCCAGCGAGGAGCGGAGGTTTTAGATATGGGCTTTGGTTGGAGAATTGGTGATGGCACAGCTGTCGACTTTTGGGTTGCCACATGGTTGGGGAACAACCCTATTCAAGCAGCAATGGAGAACTCTGGTAGGCATATGCAAGCTGCTCAGGTGAGCGACTTTATTAACCAAGACAACCGATGGAACAAGGAGTTACTTGCAGACATCCTTCCCAATGATATTGCTCAAGCTATTCTTGGTGTTCCTCTACTGAGTGCCCCCAAGCCTAACATGATTATTTGGAAACTCTCTCCTACAAGAACTTACACACCATGTACAGGATATAACGCCCTAATGAACTTTCCAACTACCACGGATGCAGGGTTTTCTTGTCTATGGAATACCCCCGGTCTAACCAAATGGGGATCCTTTCTTTGTCTTGCCAGGAGGAATCGACTTCATACCCAACATCTGCGGCTGATGCGAGGCATTTCCACTACTACAGTGTGCCAGACTTGTCACATAGAGCATGAAACTTCCATCCACATACTATGTGATTGCCCCATGGCTAAGGCCCTATGGCTTCAACTCATCTCCCATACTACATGGCAAGCATGGTCGACTATGGAGCTACTGGACTGGATTGATATGAATATTGGCAGTAAAAGTTGGTTTCTAGACAAATACCCTTGGTTTATTGTCTTTGCAGCAACTATGTGGTTTTTATGGAGGTGGCGATGCCAATTACTATTTGATGTTGATTTTGATAAACCTTGTTTCCCTCTTAACACTATTTTTGCAGAAGTGGAGGATGTGTGTCGAATTTTGCAGCTGGAAATTGGCAAAGTCACGTTAATGGAGAATCGCTTCATTGCATGGGAATCGCCTACTGGGCATTGGGTCAAGTTGAACACTGATGGTGCCTCTCGTGGCAACCCAAGGAAAGCTGTCTATGGAGGTCTGCTCCGTGATCATGTGGGGAGATGGCTACTTGGTTTTTCTGGTAATCTGGGCGTTAGTGATACTGTGGCCGCCGAGCTTGAAACGATTTGACAAGGACTTGACCTTGCCTGGTCAAATGGCTTTCGGCATATTATTCTAGAAGCTGATTCTAAGACAGCATTGACACTCATCACAACACTGTCATCTCACTTTGATCCGCTGGGACACTTAGTGGAAGACATCAAGCCATTCTTGCATCGTGAATGGTTCTGTAGTTTACGACATTGTCATCACGAAGGCAACAAGTGTGCGAACTTACTAGCAAACATGGGAGCTGACAGCAGTGCTCTACTACAAATATACCATTCTCCACCACAATCTATATGCTTGCAGCTGGATGAAGATCACAGGGGAGTAGCATATCCACGCGACTTCAACTGTTAATTTAATTCTCTTGACTTTACTTTCCTTTGCACAAAAAAAAGAAAGACGGTTGGATGTGGCTGATGTCAGGAGTCAAACGACATCAAACTAAACCGTATATTATATATACTGTAGAAGTTGACACTTTATCATTGGATATATAATTACAGCTTCACTTGCTACATGTTTTTCTATAGAAACATTAAGCCACCAAATGCACAAGTGACGAACGATAATTGTATTTTCTTCAAGTTCCCTTGAGATAACATAGAATGCAATAGTATAGTAGCAGTGAGGAAATTATATATAACTAACATGCAAAACTGTCTTCAGAGAACAAATTCGGTATCAAAACTCAAACTGGTCTCACAAATCTTAATCACAACAACTTCTACCGTTACTAACGCACCACATCATTGATATAGACGTGCTCATTCTTTAGTTCGAGCATCTATTCGCTTCGCGCATCTATGGATTTGGGTTTCTACTCCTCAGTTTCTGAGTGAGTTTTATCATCATCAATGATAATTTGAGTATTTTGCTCTTCAAAAAAAAATAAAGTAATTTTTTTAAAATCTAAATAACATATTTAAATAATAATAATTCAATATAAGCTCAAATTTTTTTATATATCCCAAGTTCAACTATCATAAAATATTAAGCATTACAAATTAAAAAGTAATTACTTCTATTATGTTTATTTTTAAAATTTTAAATCATTATTTAAAATTTAAAAATTATTTTTCTAATATAATTAATAAAACAATGTAAAAACTAATATTTGAAAGGATTAGGTGACTTTTCATCTTTATTAACACAATTTTTGAAATGTTAATGTTGATAAATTTTTTAGTTGAGTGATTCAATTTTTAAAAATTTAAAAACTTAATTATAAATTATAAAATAAAAATAAATTTAGAATTTTGTCCTAATAAATCCCTCGACATTAAAATGACTCCATGAATGAGCCCATGTATACAAATAATAGCAAAAGGAAACGCATCCTCATGGATGATTTACTTTAATAACTCTTGTTGTTAAAAATCGATCAATTTATTAATTAATCGGTCAATTTTCATAAATTAATAAGTTTGAATAAACTACCTAAAAAATTCATATAAACTTAATTAAATTAATTAATTTTCAATTAATAATCTCTTTTTTCAATTAAACTTCAAAATTTTCAATAGGTAAACAAATCTCTTTCAATCATATACTAAATTCTTTAATTTTATTTAATTTTTACTAGGTGTTATAATGATCTAATTCTAGTTGAACCTTTTAAATTTTAAACTTCTTACCATACCAGCTTAATTTCTGATATGTTTTTATGATTGAACATGGTGGTAACAAATTCACGACCATTTTTAATAACAATCATCCTATACCAATCAGTCCAATTAAACTAAATGGAACAAATTATATTGCTTGGTCTTGGTTATTCTTGTTGTTTATTTAAGCCAGGGGATTGCAAAGGTATATCGATAATAGAAAAATAAAACTAGATGAAACTGATCTCGGATGTAGTAAATGGGACTCAGAAAACTCTCTTATCATGTCATGCTGGATCAATTTAGTGTAACTACAACTTGCATAAGGTTATCATCTTTTAGATACAGTTTAGGAAATTTGGGATGCAACTACCCAAACTTAACTCTTAATATAGGTAATAATGTCCATACATACGAGCTGTGAAAAAATGTTCCTGAATCTAAACTAGGTTAGATGATTATTGTTTAATATATATTTTTCAGAACTTAGGCTTGTGGCAAGAACTAAAATCTTATTAGGATTTTCAAGAATTTTGTGTAAATTTTAACATTCTAAGCAATATTTCAAGCATAGAATTCACCCAAGATCATCTATGACACAATTGATTCAACACTTTCAAACCCTAATATTCGTGTTATAAACAAAAGAAAGAAATTACTAACCTTGATCGATGCTCAATGTGTGTAATTTTTTTTCTGATCGCAAATAACTTCTCTATGCAAAAAGCTTTATTCACTCTCGCCTACTTTCTTTTCTTCGTTGTTCTCAATGGTGCAAGAACATATATCTCTTTGACATCTGTAAAGCGTTACTTGACTGAAGGGAGAGGGAAGGGTTTTAGTAATAATGATTCTAATTTCTTTTACAAGCTCAATAATCATTATTTTGGGCCGACTTCATATTAGAATCAATAAAGTAATATGAGCCACACTTATGTTATTAAATTAATCTAACAATCTCCCAATTGGCTTATGTTACGACTTGATGATCCAACAATACAAGTGTGTACCATATATTAAATCTATCAAATCATCAAACTTGAACGAATTGAAATAATGGGATCATGGCGGTCATAAGTCATCTAACGACATGGTTCCTTCCATGTATCACACAATCATCTCCACTCAAAATAACTGTAATTAAGAAACACTATAATTCTCAGCTTTAATGATTTCTTAAAACATAATTGGTCATCACAATAAAACAATGTATGTACACAACATAATATGAAAACTACAAGCAAAAACACAACGTTAATTGAATTTATAAGTGTCAAAACAATAATAGCAAATATCCAAACATATGTAAACACATAACATGATCCCATGCTAACAAGTACTTATCTATAATGCCCATCTTTTCAAGATGGCTAGTAAATGTTTTAGGCGATAATCCTTTAGTTAATGGATCCACTACTATTAGATCAATTCCAATATGCTTAATTGATACTTTATATTTTTGGACTTCTTCTTTGACTGGCAGGTATTTCAAATCTATATGTATAGCACCCTTAATATACTTATCATTTTTAGAGAAGAAGATAACGATAGAATTGTTGGACCCTAAAATTTTTTTCATTTCTTTATTGATTTATTTGTTTAACTATTTCAGAATTTAGTCATTAATTTAGTAATCCTAAGTAGAAGTTAGAATTTGGAATGGAGTGTTAGAATTAAATTAGTGTATGGTTAAGGAATTAGATTTAAATGGACTTAAGGAGCTAAAGGACATAAGCGCAAAATTGGAAGGGCAATGAAAGAGAGGGGTAATTTTGGAAGACAAGAATAAAACTTAGTCTTGAATAAGTGAGAAAGAGGAGAGAATCGTGAAAGAGAGAAAAGGAGAAGAAAAACACAAAGAAAGAAGAAAGAAAGGAAGAAATCGTGGGAAACTAGAAAGAAGAAGAAAGAAGAGAAAAAGATCATTGTTTAAGGTAAACTTCATCTTTCTTCTTGCTTTGATGAGAAAGAAATTAGAGAGAGAGTAGGGTTTGTGTCAGAAATGAAGAAGATGAACCCATAGTGATTTTTCATGGGTTTTGAATTAGGGTTTAGTTTTGCTAGCTTAGAGGAGCTATAGTTAGGTTAAGTCTAAGCCCATTTTGTTAATTATTTTGTTTTTCTGATTATTGAAGCTTTATGAAACTACATTAGAATATTGTTTGAATAGAAATTGGTTTACTTGAAGGAAATCAAGAAAACATAAACCTACCCAAGATTAAGGAAAAAGGCAAATTTGAACTCGGGGGATTTCAAGCAAATAGGTGGGTAATGTATTTATAGTTATTGTATGGTTGGGCAAATTCTTGCCTATGTGAGTGTATGTATAAATTTCTTGATTTTTTTTGAATTGTTGTGAAGATTCGATAATGCATGATGATTTGTGATTATGTTATACCTTGAAAGAAGTTATAACATTTTATATAAATGAAAAGAAGAAAAAGCATGAAAGTATAAGCATATGATAAAATGAATTGAGCATGAATACGTGCTTTTGTTTAGGCAAGAGTTGAACCATTTTGTTCGTCGCATGCATGTTGATAAGAGCCTTCTCTCAGTTACCCGCTTGTGGCATATGAGCTCCAAAAAATGAAATCATTTCATTTATGGTGTAAACTTCGGTTTCTCCATTTCGTTCCATGGAACCTTTGAGCCATTTGTTTGTGCATAGCATTTGATTTGTTGAACATGATGAATGATTGAGTATTGTGACATTTTGAACTATGAGTTGTGAATTAGAATTGTGAATGATGGATTTGCTAGCCAAAATGTGATATAGATGTATATTGATAGGTATATATATATATATATATATATATATATATTCTTGAATTTGTGATTAATTACTGATGGCTATAAATATATTAGCCACTGAGCTCTATAACTCACCATATTTTTCACTCATCAGGTGCAGAACAAGATGAGTGTTGAACTTTGCAAGGCATCGGAAACTCCAAGATAGCTAGTGATTTTTTGTACTAAGTTAGTGACCTTTTTGTACTAAAGTAGAATAAGTGGTTCAAATGTAAGACATAATGCTTCTGAAATTCAGATGTGCATAATTATTCACTAATTAAATCTTTTACACAGAAATTAAAATAGTAACATTTGGTGATCATAGAAGGGAAACAAATTTGTAAAAATGTGTGATAGTCTGAAACGACCATCTAACTAAAAATTCTTAAGTAAGAAGCTATTCTCTTTAAAACTCCATTACTTCACTTGAACTTAAAATAATTTGATAGTTAATGGAAATAAAATAAAAGCTTTGACAGTTAAACAACTTCCAAATCATCATAAGAAATGATAATTAAACTTACGATAATGTAAAGATAATTGTGGTACTTGTAAAAGAATGAAGTGGAAAGCTTAAAAGTTGTTAGAATGGAAAACATTCCATATTGGTCGAACCCACCACTCTGGTATGCCTCCGTCCATCCCAACTCTGATGCCAATTTAGCATTTCGATGAAGCTCACTAAATGAAAGATAGTTAATAAGAAAGTAACAGAAAGTTAAAATTAAAGATAGAAGAGGAAATAATAAGCTTACCCTAATACGGGTATGGCCATTATATCTATAATGATGATATAAATGAGATAAATACAAAGGATAAATACAAAATAACTAAGAGATAAGTACAGACTAAGATATAAACACAGAATAATTAAGAGATAAAGATAGAGCAACTAATTTATCATTAAAGTTGATATGGATATCACCCCATTGAACACGTTCACGAACAAAATGCAGATCAATCTCTAAATGTTTGATTCATGCATGATTAACTGGATTGGTTGTCAAGTAGGTAGCTGAAATATTTTCACAGTAGAATTCAACAAGTGAATGGATGAACTGACCCAAGTTCTCGTAAGATAGACTTTAACCAATATACTTCAACTACGACAGCAGCTAATGATTGAATTGCATGAATTAGCATTGCTCGAACTGCATTAAGTAAAGTGCGATGCATATGCTTAGACTAGCCATTTCGTTGAGGAGTTTAAGGACATGAAAAATGAGCAATAATCCCAAGCCCCTGAAATTTTCTTTAAAATTCATGATTTTGGAATTCACCCCATTATCACACTGAAATTATTTGATTTTGCAAGGAATTTGATTTTTAACCATAGTTTTGAATTGCAAAAATATGGAAAAAACTTCATATATAAATTTCATTGGATAAACCCAACAAAATTTGCTAAAGCCATCAAGGAATAGGACATAGTATTTGAAACTAGAGAAAGAAATAACTGGAGAAGTCCAAACATCATAATGTATTATTTCAAGAGGAAAAGTAGTGACATGATTGTATCTAGAAAAGGTAGTCTAACATGTTTGCTTAACTAACATGAATGACAAAAATGATTGAGTTTTCCTGCACGATATAAATATGAGTTTTGTTGTAGAAATTGAGATAAAACTTTGACTCCAAGATGGGCTAAACAATCGTGCCAAAGATTGGGAGATTGCTTGGATAAAATAAAGGTCGACAATAAGATGGACCTTGTATCAAAATTGAGCAGGTAAAAGGGATCAAAATCATTGCAATGAGTGAGTGTTGTTTGTGTGGGAGGATCCTTCACAAAAAAACTAAGAGAGTCAAAATCCATTGAGCAAGAATTGTCAAAGGTAAATTGGCAAACAGAAATCAAGTTTTTGCAAATTATAGGAACAACCAAAACATTGTTTAAAAGAAATTTGCGATACTGCATGTGTAAAATTTTATGGCCAATATGAGTGATTGCAAATTGCTTACCATCACCAATTTATACCTTATTTGTACCATATTACGATGAATATGAATCCAAGATGTCTGGGTTGTTGGTCATATGGTGAGTGGCACCAATATCAGTGTACCATGTTAGATTGGTTTTTGGTGTGCCTTGATGAATGCCAGCAAAGGGAGGAGACTAGTTAAAAAGATTTTTGTTAGGACATGTTTTGGCAGTGTGGTTAAACTCATCACAAAGTTAAAATTGAGGAGGAGATTCACCTAAGGTGGATTGTGAGGAAGGATGATTGGAATAAGGGCTGGTATTTTGGCTAGAAATTTGAGTAGAGTGTTGATGTTGTGATGGATTAAAACGCCATTGCTGCTATTGTCGCCATTGCTGTTGTTGTCGTCCTCTATTGAAACGTTCACGACCTCTGCGATTAAATACCCACGCCCTCCTCTAGTTCCTCTTCCACATGCTACAATGAGGGCTTGAGAGTTGTTAGTGACAGGTGGGTTGGAAAATTATTGAATTCTACTCTCATCTACAAGTAAAAAAGACCGAAGTTCTAAGAAAGATGGGAGAGGTTTCTGGGCAGTCATTACTGTGATCACATTATAATATTCTTGTGGAAGTCCAGAGAGAATTTAAAAAATGATATCATCATCCTTGACTAGACAACCAATAGCATGGAGTTGATCTGCAATAGACTTGACATACGTGAGGAAATATGTCATTGATCGAGTTCCTTTTGAAGCTTGATTAAAACTCATCTTCAGCTGCATATATTTGGCATTCACATGATCATAAAATAGCTTTTCAACTTCATACGAAGTTTCTCTAGCAGATAAAGTTTTCCCAAGCTGAATGATATGTTTAAGAATTTCAGGCGATACAATTGCATGAATCCAAGAGAGAACAACATAATCAACTTGCATCCAACTTGTATATAGAGGATTAGGAATCATGACACCTTCAGAATTAATTGACAATAAAGGTAGATGGAGGTGATTCAGAACCTTCTATATGGTTGCATACTTAATGACATCTGAGAACATTAAGAAAAGAAGTTTTCCACAATAGGAAATTGGTGAAATCTATAGTTTCTAGTATGTGATTTTTGATATTGCTAATAAAGAAAACAGTTTGTGGGGAAGGAAAGAAAGAAGAGACAGCAAGATGTGAGAGGTTACGTGTGGTTGAAGAAGAGTTAGATGACAAGGAGGAGGAAAAATAAATGGCTACTGTTAGATCCCTAAGTTCAGACTGCGAAATCGTGCGAGTGTTGGCGAGTCTTGGCTCATGCTTGGCATGCAAGTCAGCGCGGTGAAGGCGTGTTGATGATGGAACAAGGCAAAGTCTTGCAAGTTGGTGAACAAAACTCGAGGAACTTGCAAAGTAGGCGAGGGATGCGGGAAGTATCGACGAAGATCTCGAGAGTAGGCGAGATTTGATACGCGTGGGCATGCATTGGTGAAAATCTTCGACGAGACGTGAGATTTGGATGCAAGGCCGCGCGGAGTTGGAAAACTAAGTCATACGAGACCTGAAGGTGCGCGAGAAGGCAAAAAGGTGTATAAGACCCGCGAGGATGCGCAAAGGCATGTGAGCGTGATGAGTTGCCTAAACACCTAACTTCTGCAAGTTAGGTCAGAGCTATGTAAATGGGAGAGGTTTTAATACTAACTCGGATTGTGACTTATGACTTAGTCATAGAGTAACGAGATTGCACCATGAGTGAGCTTGACATGGAAGATGGACCTGTCCATGGACATGCATTGATAGACCTATGTGCGGATAGGCTGTGTTGAAAACACTAAGGCAAATGTGGGTGAGTGGGATCAGACTTGGTGCGAATTTAGGTAGAGCATCAGACCTTGTGGAGATTGACTCGACCTAGGCTAAGGACTTGACGAAATAAAGACTTGGCTATGCTCGGATGGATGGACCATGACTAAAGGACTTGTTGTGGGAAGCATTGGATCAGATCAGTGTGCTAGTGGGCTTCGGCGAGATCACATTGCATCATCAGCAGATAGAAATCGTGGAAAGATCTTGGATGATGTGGCGATGACTGTGAGTTAGAGTTACAGTGAAACTCAACATTTGAAGATAGTGGAGATCTTCGCGGATAAGGATGTTAGTGTTTTAGATAGTGTTATAGATAAATTTAAACTCTATCTTATGTTATCTTGTTAGATTTTATCTTATCAGTTAGAGTCCTACTTTGATGGGGGTGTCTTCCAATCGGTTCATGTAATCTTATCTGATAGGGATAGACATGATCTTAGGTAGTTCAGATTTAGTCAGAATCTGTGACTCTAGGTTAAGATGCCTATATATAGCTCATTCGAGCTTTTCTCTTCTCATTCATTCATTCTCAGAGGGTGAGAAATCAGAGAGAGCATTCTTTGTATTCTTTTGAGGGAAAGTTTATAAAGTTGGTTTTTTGATCGTATGTCTGTGTGTTTTCTTGTTGCCTATATTCTTTGTTGCTTCCGCATTGTTTCTTCGAGTGTGTGCGAGGTAAACACTTCGAGGGTTGGGGAAAGGTTAAGTCTTACTTTAACGGATCTAAATGAGACTGCCGTACAAAGGATGTAAGTGAGCAACTTCAGGTGAAAGTTCGAGTCTCCAAGTTTACCTTTGTAACAACTGGTATCAGAGCCAAAGTTTGAAATGACAGTAGGCAACTTGACAGAACGGATATCTAGGGTGGAGACACTCCTTGGACCTATTCCTCAGGGGAAGGAAGAAGTCATTTCTCACAGTACTCATTTCGAGATGTTGAAGGTGATCCAACAGTTGCAACAACAGATAATGGATTTGTTAAAGGCACAAGAGGAGTCCCAGTTTGATATTACTGTGCTGAGGTGTGTCGTTGCAATGCTAGATGTCGAGCGAGGTGAAGGATCAACATGACAACTTTCTTCTATGAAAGTATGTGACGCCCTAATATCCCCTGGGAGGATACGGGGGTGCCACGCAGACAACAAAACATATATACAAAATTGAGACAAATCCAAGCGAGACGGAACATTTCATACATGCATTTTCAGAATCTCAATTAAGCCATATAGTAATTAACATATCATTCATACTGTGCCTATCATATTACACACCATAAATTCAAAGACCAACATGTATTAAGGTTATTACA
>JANVCQ010008270.1:0-13295 GCA_025531925.1 Erythroxylum plowmanianum | reverse complement strand
TTTATTATGGTCCAAATTATAAATACAAATGATGTTAATGAGGGCTTTGATATCTGATCGATTTGATGATGAGAATTGTAATAGGATGCCCGGAATTGTCATTGAACATGCATTGTACATATTTTCTATACATTGAAGTGCATAAAAGAACACTTGTACATTTGTGCAAAAATGTGATATTTGTGAATGTGTTGTGTATATTTTAGAGGAGCACATTGGACGCCAGTCGGACATTGCCGGACCATCTAGGAAATAGCTTCTTGGAGCGTACTGTGAGTCAACCAAGATGACTTCCTAGGATTGATTTGATTTGAATTTAATTTGATTTGTTAAACTTCCAATATTATTGAACTGTTTGTGAGTTGTTCTGGATTCTGGACCTGAGGTCCGAGGAATTTAATAGTTGGGCATATATTGGGAGTGTTTTAATTTGATATGAATTTTGACATTTGATTCTCAACAAAAGTTGAATGCCGGATTTAGGTCCGATGACTGTGAAATATTGTCTGAACATTTGTATAAGATTGTGATATATGAGATATTTAAAAATTTTCGCATTTCATAAAATGCATGCTCAGATAAAGGCGTTGTGACTTGAGTTGTCAGTATGAAGCACTTTCACGTAGAGCTTTGCTTCGTGCTTTCTAATTTTGCACGTAGAGCTATACTCTGTAATTCTATTTGACTAAGCCCTATGGGCCGATATTTGTATAAGTTTGTGATAGGCACTTAGTCACAACAATAAGAAAGAATGTGAGTCTCATGCATATGAATTTATAAGACTGAAATTTATTGAATGATTTGCAAAGCTGAATGAGTGATAAATTGATGTGATTTATTTGCTATGCTTAGCAGTGTGAACTGTGTGATCTTGTGATATACCATGCTGTGTGAATATCTGGAATGTGTTTATGATCTGAATGAGTGTCTGTAAAATATGTATTATGTGTATATGATCCAATGAAATCATCAATTATGGTTCACTTATTGAGTTTGCAAAACTCATAAAATTGCAATTTGGTTTTTCAGGTACGAGACAGGAGACCTAGTTCTTTAGACAGGACTAAAGGACCCTTTGGATTTTGTTATGGTTCAGAGGTCTATCAGTTGGCTCCAGGAGTGTTGTGTTTTGCATTTTGTTATTTTTGTTAGAGCCTATATGAGGTTATATATATATTCGTCTAAAGGAAATAGTATAAATTTTGTGGATTAATGCAATGAATGGTTTTAAAATTTGCTGACTTTTAAATGATGTTAGTTGATGTCATGTGTAAGTTGGAATTGTTTTGCTTTAACATACCATTATCATAGGTTATGTTCTTAAAAGTTTGGGTATGTACCCTATAGTGGTGGGATGTTGCATGGGTGGAGACATTTGACACCAAATTTTGGTCTTAATGGATGGTTTTTGAAGATAGAGATTTAAGGTTAGTTATTGAGTGCAGTTAAGAGGGATGGTGATTGGGAGATGTATCCATTGGCTTGGGATTTTATAGAGGTAGAGAACACTGATTCATAGACATGGTTTGTCAATTTGTTGGCTAGTGACTTAAATTAGATAGTGGTGAACGAGTTATAGTCATACTTGATATATAAAAGGTATCTTATTCTTCATATATTTATAACTAATTAGAATACAACTTCTTTTCTATTAACCAAAATTTTTTCTGTTATTTTAGGGGTTATCAGAGTTGTTAAAGAAACATTAAGATATGCCACTCATCAAATGTATGTTAGACACATATACCACAATTGGCATATGAATTTGAATGGAAAGGATTTGAGAAAATAGTTTGGGAATTATGCATGGTCAACATATGTAGAAGATATCAATGAGTAGCTAAAAAGACTGAAAAATAAAACATATATGTGCTTTATCATTGCTTGAATATCCTAAGGAGAGGTGGACAAGATGCTACTAGTCTTTTGAAACAAGATTTCTATTTATTGAAAAAAATATGAGTGAGTCCTTTAATGGCTGAATCTTCCCAATGAGAGATAGACCAACTATTAGCATGCTTTTGTAATAATCAAAACCACAGTGATGAAGAGGCATGTAGATAGGAGGGAATTTGTATATATTTGGAAGTCAAATATTGCACTGACCATTATAAAGAAAATGGAGGAGAGAAAAAAATGGTGCAACGAAATGGAGAATAATATGGAATGGAGATGAGCATATAAAGTGCAAATGATGACAAACATTATTGTAAGGATTAGTAGACAACAATCATGTAGTTGTTAGACCTAAGATCTATATGTATACCCTTACAAGTAAGCTCTAAGTGCTATTCAACATTCCAAATAAAGGGTAGAAGGTCCAATTTCTTGGATTGTATGACCATGTGCTTCAACTTATTAGGGATATAATTTTTTGGCCTACTATTGATGCAAAGGTGATAAATCCACCAAAAAAATGAATTAAACTAAGGAGACCAATAATAACTAGAAGGAAAGGAGTAAATAATCCTAAAAATTTGAAAAATCTAAACAAATTGTCTTGAAAGGGAGGTGTAGAAAAATGTAGAAAATATGATAATTCTGGCCATAACACTAGAAAATGAAAGAATAAAGGCTTAATATTACTTGGTTAGGAATCTTCATATGTATAAAACTTTCTTTGATTACAAAACTTGTATTTTTTAGTGTGTATTGCTTCATATATCAAACTCACATTATTATTTCTATCATGTTTATTTGGTCATCACAGAGTCATCTTCACATGTATATAGACATTCATGTTTTTTTTATTAATTTATCGTCCTTGTAATAATTGATGATTATGTTACCAATGTAAACATAATTAAAGATATTATTGTACCAAGTCAACAAAGTAATACTATAAGTTCTATACATGAGTAGTTATTACAATATTAATAACTAATTAAAATGAGTACTGCAATTAACATGTGTGTTTCTAGGTTAGTAGCTCTTCATATAGCTATAAAAGGAAGTATAGAGATTTTGATCCACATACATTTAAGCTTCTATTTGAACAAGGGATCTAAGTTTCAAAGGACAATCTAGCATCACTTCCTAGAAATTAAAAGTTGAAGTAAAGAGGAGGAGAGCCGTATTGACTCAACCATTACATGAATAAGCTTCCCAACTAAGTGCAAATGAGTAATATGACGTATAATCGACCACATTAATATTTTCATATATGTTGGGTCCAAAATCTATGATGGATGTATTGTTTCCATAGCATTGTATGCATGGATGGTGACTAGATGTGTTGTTGGCATGTATATATATCTTCTACTTTTGTATATGAATTACAAAATTATATCTAATATAATATTATGTTCCATCTCTGATATGTGTTTCTTGGTTAAGGACTAAGCTTTGCTATGGATAGTTGTTAAATTATTAAGGTTGATTTGTTTTATAGTTTGGAGGATCACTGTTTCTGGATTATATTATTATGCCTGTAGTAAAGTTAAGTTTATGATTGGGAAAGATATGCAAGATAATAATATACCTTCATAATCATTTGAAGTATTTTCAATTGAGAATGTACACTAAAATTCTTTTATTATTTATGAAGTTATCAAAATTAATTCATCTTGTTATTTTAAAAAAATTTCTATTGCACAATCATATCATTATATTCATTCACTAGAATTCAACTTTGAAACAAAATGTTACAATTTAATGTCATTTCTTCACAACATTTTTTATAATAACACTTATCATAAGCACAATAAACCTTATTATAATAACCTTTAAAATAAGTTTCAACTCAAGTTTCTCTTTTGTCAATAAAATAATATCTTGTTTCATAAGCTTTAATTGATCCTCAATTTTTGTACTCATACTTGATTCAACTGTGGTTTTTAGGTCTCCTTCTTTAATATACATACTTCTTTCTTTAATTTATGATTCACTTCAATAACGCTCTCAATAAATTTCTCATCGTACCCCCTTAAACAATCACATCTTCTAAACCAAAATAAAATTCATTAATAAGATAAACATTATATATATATATACACACCACATTTTTCTTTATTAAAAAATTATTGGATATTTAGGGCATCCATAATATCTCCTTATTGGGTCATAATCACTCCATGAAATTCTTAGTAGGGCTTTTAAACCACAATAACAAACCGCATGACTATCATTTGAATTTAATGTAGTATTAGTGGAAGCTATCAAGTCCATAACTTTAGGATATCACTGCAATTATCACAATATAATTATCATCACTCAAATTCAAACATAAACTAACAAAGGAAAACAATAAACCAATAATAAAATTTTGTAATGAAATAAGTGATGATAGTTGCCTATTATAATAGAATTGTAATGGGGTAATATCTGAATTTGATTTGTTAAAGTGTATAATGTTACTCCCTAATAGCCAAAAAGTCAATGTTGATGTTTTTGCTTAGGCTAATTAATCTTGTCAATAGTAGACCAATTCTTTAGGATAGTTTCTATAATTTAACACAATAAGAAACAGTAAGCTAGTGGAAGTATTCATATTCAATAAACATGAATTATTATTCCTAGTTCCTTGCATTTGATTATGCATCAATTTAGTTTAACAGAATGCTAGACACCCATCAACTAAATCTAATTCACTTTATCTAGTACTTATAATAAAAAGATTCACTGTTAATAGAGTAATTTGGGTTTGTCAAATATTAAACTGAACATTTTGGTGGACCTGACAATGCATTGATATGGAAAATATAACGTTGTTTAGTATTCGTTCTTTTTTGTTTTTAATAAAGAACTAGTTTAGCTTTATTTGTTTAGTAAGAGGAAACAATATTAAGCAACCTCAAAGATAAATTATGACCTTAGTGAAAATTCTAACAATGTGCTACTAATTTTATAGCATGAGCTGTAAATCACTGTTAATTTGAAATCCCTGCTGATTTTAAAGATTTTCCACAACTTCAGATCGAAAAACTTGATTATGAAATAAAAATGGATGAATTGTTCTTACGAGAAATATATGAAAACCCGAATCACCAAAAAATAATCAAGAACTATTTTCATAAAATTTGACCATACCATTAAAGTGGGAAGAAAAGTAGCAACGATGATAAACCATATAGTGCTGCCAAGATGAGATAGAAACCAAGACAAACTAATTGCATGAGTGTGAGCTAGATAAGCTGTGTGTGAGGGCAATGTGTGGGAGTAAGGAACAGAAGACGATACATAGGAGATAGATGCAAAGATAAATCTATAAAAATTTCCATAGAAGTGATACCGTGTAATGAGGAGAGAGGAGGGGAAGTAGGTTGTTGAATTAGGGACTTGGACAAATCCCTAATTCCTAATTCGTAAACTTGACTATGATAATTAAGGAATTCACTAATTAGTATTCTAATATATTAATTAACCTAATTAAGGATTAATATAAATATATTTTTAATTTCAAAAGGTGGGCCCTACTTTGTCAAGTGAAATGATTCCCACTTTATATATTTCAAATAGTGGCCCCCACTTGGTACTTTCTGACTAAAAAATAATAAATAATGTCATGCCAACGTTCTTATGAAATTTAAGTAATAGATGTTTAGCTCTATTAAATTTTCCGTTCACTTAACGTCTGTTCTGAAAATTTTGAAAACGTTAAGCTTCAAATTAATCACTTCGAAATGTTAGGGTTGGTATTCTATTATGATGTAAACCTTAATGTGCAAAATATGCTTTTGACCTATTATATTTTGATGAAAATGTTGAGGTTTAAACTGCACCTTTTAGTAATATAAAATATATATGTTTTTAGTTTTATGAAATTGAAAAGAACTATTTTCATGAAAATAATGTTTTATATTTTTTTTTACTATCTTATGAAAAACAAATGTAAAATTTTCAGCTAAAAAATTGAACTTAATGGTAAATAATTAAAAGTTGTGGAAAGATTTATGTAAATTGAGAAAGCAAGAAAACAAAATTTATCTCGATTATCTTTAGTTTTTACGTATGACATGGCTATTTTAAATAATTTATAGGCCCTAAGCAAAGTAAAAAATGTTCCAATTTTTACTTATTTTTAAGTTCTCATATAGAATAAAAATAAATAAAATATAAGTTCTTTTGTTGCTCAAGTCAAAAATAAATCCTATTTTATTTTATTTTATTTTATATAAAAATAAAAATAAGCCTATCTCATTATTTAAAAAAATGGGCCCAAGCAGATGCCTACCCTGCCTTTGCGGAGGGTCGGCACCTCTTGACATAGGTGACTTAATTAACATAATTATAAAAACTAGAACTCCGTTTATTTCGTGAAAAGAAGTATCTCTATCGATCCATCACCTTTAATCCAACGACCCCTGCTCGAATTTCAATTTTGATGTCTTGATCCAAAATTAGTCCAATAGGCCTAATTAGTAGCCCAAACATCATAATAGCTGCCCAATCTCTTCGGAATTATTGGTAAACTCTCTTTGTTTAAGTCTGTCGAAAGGAATTATTATTCAAAACTTGACATGTGATGTCATACGTGAGTGCCTCCGAAAAGAATAAAGTTTGGCATTTTGGTTATGTTTGATTGCAAATTAAAGAATAAGTTCGAACTAATCGTAATTTATATTAAGTTCAAATTTAAAAATTTTGTTTTAGTTATTTCGACTTCTCTTATTAACTATACTTTTTTTTTTTTTTGGATTCAAGGAAACTCCATAGCCGGGCTAAGCGGGTACACCTCTCTGATAGCTCAACTGGCGCACCACCCCACAGGCGGGTCAAGCGGACGCACCTCATTATTGAGGGCCCAACTAGTTCTCCATCTACAGGTAAAACCCCGACTGTCCCAGGTTCTTACAAGAAAGGCTAGCATGGAATCGAACCTGAAATCTAGCCAAAGTCAAGCCCCGCTCTCAACCATCGAGCCACACCCCTTGAGGGCCTCTTATTAACTATACCTTTGCTACTTCAATCATAATTTATATTTTCCTTTGTATTTATAAAATCATACGAGCATTTTTCGTTTAACATAACTGTTATCAATAAGATAGTTATATTATATTGCAAGTCCTTTTTTCTTTTCGCAATGTTATGCATATATGTATTAATCTAGTGTTTCATGAACCAATGAAACACGAAGAGTCTTACCATTATTATTTGTGTCCTCAAGTTGGGCTGCTCGATAATAACTAGTTGTTTGAAATTAAGCTTATGAGATACTTTGGCATTCTACATATACATCTAAAAATGGAAGACATAGTGTTGATCTCTTATCATTTGTAATATTATTGTAATTTTTTTAATTAAAAGCTTATAAAATAGTATGTTGGTTTATTTTCTACAACCAATTAATTAGTTGTAGTTTAGTAACAAAATTATTTAAAAACATTTTTTACCTTATATATATTTATATATATATGATAAAGGTCATAAAATAATTATACATTGTAAATAAAATTATTATGAGATTGGACATTAAGATTGGACATTAATAGAATATAAAAAGACTAACAAATATTTTGTTTTTCCTTATGAAGGAGTTAGTCGATCTCATAGACTAAAGTGTGAAGATACTTAAATAAACATGTGGGTGCTTGTTAGAAAATCAGTTCACTGAATTGACCCAATATTAAAAATGCATTTGAAATATTACTTGTATGTCTATGGAAATTCTCATTGTAATGATTGTATAAGTGATCATTTGACTTGAGGTCTCTAAAGTTAGCTTATATATGGATTGCTATGTTTTGATAGTACTTATCAACTATTGTAATCATGGGTCATTCAGTTGGTAGTCATTGAATATAGTATGAATTATACAGAGGTAGTTGAGTGATCAATATAAGATTCATCACCCTAAAATAATTAGGGAGAATATTCTGTTGTTTTTTATTAGTATTTATTCAGGAAATCCTTGATCAATGTTGAATGACGTTTTGTAAATAGTTTATGAATATTGTTAATTAAATCGATACCTAATGATAAAGAACTAATATAATTGGACTCAAAATATAGTAGATATTAATTTCATGCTCTATGTCTAATCAGAACATTATATGATAAAAGGATTGAATTATACAAAAAAAATCATGCACGAAAAGATTAGTCAAAACTTGAAAAGACTCATCCCGGAGTTCCCATTTTGGAACCTAAGTGGAGCCCCCTCGGCGATTCTAAAGTAGCCCTCCAATCTATAGCTCAACTTAAGGGTTCCTGCAAAGTAATGTCGTTCAACTATTAGAAACCTTTTATACTTTAACTTTTAAAAGCATGGAAAATAGTGGAAACTTTTTTCTTTTTATCATTTTATTGAAAATTTCGACAATGTAAAGACAACTTTTCTAAGATTCCCAAATTTTAGAAACCTGCATAACACATTTTAAAACACTTATTACATTTCATATAGCAACTCAACTTCTAGAATGAGACCTCAGGTCCACAACACAAGCAATAACAAACATATAATGCTAAACATTTTAAAAATGTCTTTGAGGATCAAAGCCTTTGCAGTTCATTAAGTAAAAGATATTTACAATTCCACTAATATTCACAAGATCACACTTTAAAACCCTTTTCAAATAAACTTTACAACATATATACAAGTAAATAAGCTAATTTCAAGCAAACATATACATAGGAAAGATAAGACAAACACATTAGCACCCGACGATACAACTAATCCTACGATAGAGTCTCAATTACTGCAACATCTGTACAAATACTTGGAATCGTTTGTTTAAAAACATAAAAATAAAGGTGAGCTAAATAATCTCAGTGAGTGTTAATTAGTTTACTAAAAATGTAAACCTTTTATAACATAATTGAAATATTCCCATACATAAATAAAGCTCATGATAAAATACTTGTTGTAACAATTCATTCGTGCATCATAACAATTTGGTGCTCAAATAACATTTCATAAACACAATTTTAGTTATTCTTAAATACTATTTCAAAATGCTTTTTCAAAATTAAACTCATCATATAAAAGTTTCTATTAAACTCATCATATGACCATGCATTGTACATATTTTATATACACACTTGTGAACATACGAATGCTTATAATTGTGCAAGTATTAATGTGTGTGCATCGTGTGTTTTGTATATTGATGATACAGGATGAGACGTCCCCATCTAGTGGTTTCCGGATCATGAAACTAGTGCTAATATAGAGCGTACTGTGAGTAGACCTAGATAGTCTCACTTCATTGTTTGCTTTAAATTGAATTTCGTATACATGGATCTCTGTATGATGAATGTGTATATAAATGTGATTGATTGTGATGATTGATCTGAAATATTGAAATACCCAACGTATATGAATAAGATGAACTAAGTATTTTCGGAATGTACGTTGCATGCAAGATGATAAGTGAATGCTCAATTTAATGTTGAATGCCAGACTATGGTCCGATGACATGTGCAAATATGTTTGATGCACTTTATAAAATGCATGTTCAGATAAAGGTGTTGTGACTTGAGTTGCCTGTATGAAGCGCTTCCACGTAAAGCTATGCTCCGTGATTATATGATGTGATTGAGCCTACGGGCCAGTATTCTGTTTTGACTGAGCCTACGGGCCAGTATTCTGTATATGTGAGAGGCACTCAGTCACAACAATAAGAACGAATGTGAGTCTCATACAAATGGCATTTGCATAATATGAATGTCTAAATGATCTGAATGTGAAATTTGAATTCTGTATGATATATGTGTATGTGTTATGTGATTGGGTGAGCCATCGAGGATGGTCACTCATTGAGTTCGCAAAACTCACCCAAAATTTGCAAATACTTTTCAGGACTCAAAAGAATACCCCGTTAGACTAACGGGAGTATACACACAGCATTCAAGTACAGAATAGAGGTTGGGATCAGTTTGCGTCTGCATTGCATTTCTCTATTTTTGTATCAAATTATGTATTCCGCACTTTTTGTATAAATTGATATTCTGAAGTGATTCAAGTGTTTTGTATTTGTGGAAGGGTCCGAATGACTATTGGAAATTGTGTTAATTGAAAATGTTGACAAATGAATGTGGGGTCAATTTGAGAATGTATTCCGCATATTATGTTAAAAAAATTTATACTGACTTTCGTGATATTGAGTGCTTTAGCACGCCACTCTCACGAGACACGGACTCAGATATCATCATTTATATCGGGTTTGGGTCTTGCGGGAGTGGTGGCTAGCAAAATTTGTAGAATTTAGGTTAGAGGTGTTTTAAGGATTTTAGATTTTAGTATTTTATTTTTAAACATTTATTTTCTTCTCCATAATAATAATACGTGTGTTGGTTAGGCAAAAATATATTAGTTGACGTGACTATTAATGGGGGAGTGTAAAAGGTAGCTATTTTGTGAAAAACTAAAACAAAAAATTAAGTAAAATTAAAGTTTTTTTGTAATTAATCCCATTTTAGAATTAAAGTTTTTAAAAATATTTATTAATTAAAATATATTAAAAATATTTGTATTTTGAAGATCGCTTTTATAAAGAAGATGAAAATTGATATATTAACGTATATATAATATAAATTAATAGTATGTAAATACATATTACATAAAGTAAAAATATCATTTATTAATGCTAAATCATTATTTTCATTTAATTAATCCATATAAGATTTTTTAAATGAAATAAAAGATAACAAATTTACATCAACCTACTTAAACCGTAGACATAAAGCATAGGTTTGAGATTAAAAGTATAATTATAACAATATAATTAAAAGTAATATTGTTTATTTGAACACAAAATAAATGTATTGTTCATATTTAAACAAAATTGATCTTAATTAATATCCATTTAATTGAAGTTTTCTCACACCGACAATAAGTTCAAGAACACAAAAACAAATTATTTAGGAAAAAAATAGTGGATATCATTGGCTATGTATTTTGTCAAACACTTGGTATGCGTAAACTTCCTCATCCCTAATTCATGACAAAATCTCAATATTTTTTCATTATTCTCCAACAAATACATAGCCTATCATTAACAATCACTAATTAACATTTAAAACCAAACAAAAACTCCATATGAACTAAAAACTTCATCCAGCGATTGTTATTCACCGGAGAAAGGAGAAAATTTTTTTCCAAAACAATATTACTTTGGGTTAAGACAGCTGGAGCAGAGGACGCCGGTGACGCAGGCCTCAACGATGACAGCACAGCAGACGATGGCGATGGCAACAGACGGAGGCGACAGCTCGACAAAGAGGAGAGGAAGAAAAACCAGCTAGGGCACACGCGAGTTGGGTAGGGGGAGGGCTTTCGGATGCTTTAAAACATAACCAAAACGACGTCGTTTTGGTTATATTTTAAACGTTTATAACTTTATAAAATGACATCATTTTTGTTAAGTTATAAACGTTATATCTTAATTGGAAAAATGACGTCGACGTCGTTTTGCTTATGTTTAAAATATTTAGAACTTTACAAAAACAATGTCGTTTCGAATTTAACCAAACGACATCGTTTTTGTTTTTGTTATGTTATAAACGTTAGCTTTATTCGGAAAACGACGTCGTTTTGGTTAAGTTAACCAAAACGACGTCGTTTTGGGATAACCAAATGACGTCGTTTTGGGATAACCAAATGACGTCGTTTTTTTTGAATTCGAAGACGACAAATTACAAAGATAATTACTGACGAAATTTACCGACATAATTTATACCGCCGACAAATTTTATTTTTTGTCCGATGCTGCCGACGCATTTGTTTTTCCGTCGGCATCCCTAATTTTTTGTTGCTATTATGTTCTTTTTCTTGTAGTGGAATTTGATTTGTTAAAGTGTATAATGTTACTCCCTAATAGCCAAAAAGTCAATGTTGATATTTTTGCTTATGCTAATTAATCTTGTCAATAGTAGACCAATTCTTTAGGATAGTTTCTATAATTTAACACAATAAGAAACAGTAAGCTAGTGGAAGCATTCATATTCAATAAACATGAATTATTGTTCCTAGTTCGTTGCATTTGATTATGCACCAATTTAGTTTAACAGAATGCTAGAGACCCATCAATTAAATCTAATCCACTTTATCTAGTACTTATAATAAAAAGATTCACTGTTAATAGAGTGATTTGAGTTTGCCAAATATTAAACTGAACATTTTGGTGGACTTGACAATTCATCGATATGGAAAATGTAACGTTGTTTAGTATTCCTTTTTTTGTTATTAATAAAGAACTAGTTTAGCTTCATTTGTTTAGTAAGAGGAAACAATATTAAGCAACCACAAAGATAAATTATGACCTTAGTGATTCTAACAATGTGCTACTAATTTTATAGCATGAGCTGTAAATCACTGTTAATTTGAAATCCCTGCTAATTTTAAAAATTTTCCACAACTTTAGATCGAAAAACTTGATTATGAAATAATAATGGATGAACTATTCTTACGATAAATATATGAGAACCCGAATCACCAAAAAAATAATCAAGAACTATTTTCATAAAATTTGACCATACCATTAGAGTGGGAAGAAAAGTAGCAACGATGATAAACCATATAGTGCTGCTAAGATGAGATAGAAACCAAGACAAACTAACTGCCTGAGTGTGAGCTAGATAAGCAGTGTGTGAGGGCAATGTGTGGGAGTAAGGAACAGAAGACGATACATAGGAGATAGATGCAAAGATAAATCTATAAAAATTTCCATAGAAGTGATACCGTGTAATGAGGAGAGAGGAGGGGAAGTAGGTTGTTGAATTAGGGACTTGGACAAATCCCTAATTCCTAATTCGTAAACTTGACTATGATAATTAAGGAATTCACTAATTAGTATTCTAATATATTAATTAACCTAATTAAGGATTAATATAAATATATTTTTTAATTTCAAGAGGTGGGCCCTACTTTGTCAAGTGACAATGGTTCCTACTTTCATATATTTCAAATAGTGGCCCCCACTTGGTAGTGTAGTCCTCTTTCTGACTAAAAAATAATAAACAATGTCATGCCAGCGTTGTTATGAAATTTAACTAAGTTATGTTTAACTCTATTAAGGAGGCGCTTGGTTCATAGAGGGGAATGAGAATGAGAATGAGAATGAATATAGTGAAGAATGAGAATGGATATAATCATTATAATGATGATTATTGGTTAAGAAGAATGAATGATTACCATTACCATTGATGGTGGTTGGTTTGTTAAAAATGTTAACAAATAAAAATTTGTTAAAATTTTGTTTTATAGCAAATTTTAAATAATTATTTTTAATTCATACACCCTAATTATAATGACAATATATTTAAAATAAAGTATATTGCGATTTTTCCTTTTCAATAGCTCTTGAAGAAAAAAATACTGTAGTATTTTCTTGCATCAACATATCATTAGTTACATA
>JANVCQ010008123.1:0-13309 GCA_025531925.1 Erythroxylum plowmanianum | reverse complement strand
TTATGCTGATATGGTTGGGGTGGTGTGGCCTAGGCTTTGTTAATCGGGTTAACACCCTCCTCTAGAGAGAAAAAAAATATAAAAATTTAACTCATTTTAAAATAATATTTAAATAAATTATTTAAAGAGCTAACACCTAGAACTAATAATTATATTAACATTTTTATCTACATAACCATTCTTAGGCACTTAAATTTTAATAACTCTCATAAAAAGATAAGCTTTCCACATCACGTGGAGGAATTTCCAAAAAGAATAAGAAAAATTTGAATTCGAATTTTCTTCTCTCTTCTTGGAAGTAAAAGAATACAGATTAGGTCCAACTCATTAACTATAGTCTAACTAATAACTCTGTTTAACATAAAATTTATTTTTCTTCTTCACATTAATCTATTATTATTATATACAAATAAGGTAAGAATTGGATAGGGGCGTATTTATAGAGGGGAGGAGACAGTTGCCTTGTTGATTGAATTCATGATCGTTTTGTTTGGTTGACCAAAGAAACAAAGGGGTAGAGATTGATTTGATTTGAAGAAGTTGCAGAGGAGGAGGAGGAGGAAGAAGAAGAAGAAGAAGGTGTTGTTGTTGTTGGGTTGATTTAGGAAGAGGAAGACAATGGAGGGAGTAGATCACTTGGCTGAGGAGAGGAACCGAGCTGAATTCGATGTGGAGGAGATGAAGATCGTATGGGCGGGGTCTCGCAAGGAGTTTGAAGTCTCAGATCGCATGGCTCGTCTAGTGGCCAGCGATCCGGTATTCTTTCCCTCTTTTTTTTTTTTGTGTCCTGACTTTTGATTTGAGTTCGAGTGATGTGTATTTTTGTTGTTAATGTCTTGAGTTCAGGTGTTTCGGAAGGATAATAGAGGTATTCTTGGTAGGAAGGAGTTGTTTAAGAACACACTGAGGAAGGCTGCTTATGCTTGGAAACGTATAATTGAGCTTCGCCTTTCTGGTACTGTCTTTTCTTTTATTGGCGTTTTAATCTTGTACTTGCATACACTGGGGAACTTGAAATTGTCTGCTGTTGTTTTTGTTGTTGATGTTGTTGCAGAGGAGGAGGCTAGTAAGTTAAGGTTTTTTGTGGATGAACCTGCATTTACAGATCTTCATTGGGTAAATATCACTTTTTTTAATCATTTTGGATTTCCTTTTAATTCTCGTTGTCAACTTTTTTAAGGTTTTCTTTGGATATATAATCCAATCTTTTGTGCTAAATTTCTATTTGTCTTTTGTGTTGCTTCCCTTAGGGCATGTTTGTACCGGCTATTAAAGGACAAGGCACTGATGAGCAACAACAAAAGTGGTTGCCTTTAGCCCATAAAATGCAAATAATAGGCTGCTATGCACAAACTGAACTTGGTCATGGATCCAATGTTCAAGGTCTTGAAACCACTGCAACATTTGATCATGAGACTGATGAGTTTGTTATTCATAGTCCGACACTAACTTCATCCAAAGTGAGTTGCAAACTCATCATTTTTGTTTGATGACCATCTTTGTTGTGACATGTTTGGGATAAGTATTTATAGTTTATAGCTAAGTTGGTTTCCACATCCATGCACTGCTTGGAGTGCATGCTAACTAAATGGAAACATGCAATGTATGCATATTAATTTATTTGGTGTTTGTCTTGGAATATCATTCTTTCTTTGCTGTAATTGGTTTTCTAGTGGTGGCCTGGTGGCTTGGGTAAAATTTCCACACATGGCGTTGTCTATGCCCGTCTTGTAATCGATGGCAAAGAGCATGGTGTTCATGGTAAGTACTAGAGGAGTTTATTCCAAATTTTGCAGATTGGAGATTATTGGTTGGTTTATTATGTACTGACGTTGTTAAAACTCATTTCAGGTTTTATCGTCCAGCTTCGGAGTTTGGACGATCACTTGCCTCTTCCTGGCATAACAGTTGGTGATATTGGAATGAAGTTTGGCAATGGTGCATATAACACAATGGACAATGGTGTTTTAAGATTTGATCATGTGCGAATTCCAAGGGAACAAATGTTACAGAGGTTGGACTCTCTCAGTCATTTTAATCTTGTTTTGGTATGATCATGCTTGGTCATTCCTATTTATCCCCTTTGTGAGAAATTCCATAAAATTTTTAAAAGTTTTTACTTTATTTATACTACCCACATTGCTATTTATATAGTTGTGAAGGGTCTGCCTCATTACTAGCTGTAGATATTTCCACATATCCTATACATGACCATTATCATCGCCTTGTTTTTTGCTTCAGGGTTTTGCAGGTTACTAGGGAAGGGAAATGCGTTGAATCCAATGTCCCAAGGCAGTTGATTTATGGAACTATGGTGTATGTGAGGCAAAGTATTGTAGCTGATGCTTCTCGCGCTTTATCAAGAGCAGTTTGTATTGCTACAAGATACAGTGCTATTCGAAGACAATTTGGTTCCCAGGATGGTGGTCTTGAGACCCAGGTATCAATTTCACCTTCTTTGTTAGTTGTGTTGAAATTGTTTCTTTTAGGACATACTAGCTTCTGATAAATTCACTTGTCATTGTTATTCTGTTGTGTTTCTGAAATCAGAAGATAGGTTACTTGTTTCTTAATGATTTATATGGGACATGTAGCACAATGCTTAGGATGAATTGCTACATGTTAGCAGCAACTAACCTTTGACTATTTATTGGTATCGTGGCATGTGCAATGAGTAAGTTTTGATGAGTTAGAAATGCATTCGATGAACAACTAGTCTATTTGTACAGTGTTAAAATGTTTGCATGTGTGGAATATATTGCAGCTAATGGTAGGATGATTATATATTTGTGTTGTCACGTCTATGTATTGTAATTCTGCTCTTCCTAGTGATATGTTCGCACATCAGTCTCATTTGGTAGCTCCATGGATTTGTAACTTATCTTCAGAGAATCTACAATGTTTAGGTGATTGATTACAAAACTCAGCAAAGTAGACTCTTCCCCTTGCTGGCCTCTGCATATGCTTTCAGATTTGTTGGTGAATGGTTGAAATGGCTTTACGCAGATGTGACCGAGAGATTGCAAGCCAATGATTTTTCTACACTGCCTGAGGCTCATGCATGTACTGCTGGGTTGAAGTCTTTGACAACATCTGTCACTGCTGTAAGTGAAGACTAATTACCCATTTATTTCAAAGTTTCTTCTGGCATGTTTCAATCATCTCTCTTTCTCTCTCTCTCCTTGATAATGGGGCTTCATGAGTCAACCTGATAGGATTGGTCGAAGGTGTAGACTCTTTTAATTTTTCAACTTGAGCAATGTTCACTTTACTTTGCAGGATGCTATTGAAGAATGTCGAAAACTGTGTGGTGGACATGGCTACCTCTTCGCCAGCGGCCTTCCAGAGTTATTTGCAGTTTATGTCCCAGCCTGTACTTATGAAGGAGACAACATTGTGCTACTTTTACAGGTACATTCATTCTATTAACTCCAAGTATCATCGTGATTGAACTCAATTGGCTGTATTCACTGTCCCATCCAGCTCGCATGATTATTTCTTATTGGCATGATGTAACTTAAACAGTCCAAAAATGAAATTGTAACCAATCAGTAACTAATACAACATAGAGATCACATCTAGCCTAAACTGTATGTGAAGTGAAGATGAATTTGATTGATAGGTAAACCAAGAGACTCCTCTATTCTGTCTGATTGAGAAACAGCTCTTGGGCCCATAGCCCAAACAGCCTTGTTAACCCAAAACAATAGGTTCAATTTGTTTGACCTCGAACACAATTAGATGTAGGACTGCTGGTATCTGTCATATCTTATAGTTCGATGTTGATTATTGGTTGATATAGTTTCAGAATGCCTTATTGTCAAAAGAATAATTGAGATGAACATAGCTGGATGTGTTGAGGCTACATGGGGTTTCAATTACAGAACTTTATCTACAACATTGGGATCTTTGTCTTAGGGTTTGTTTGTTTCTATTTGTATTTTTAGTTTTCTGGCTTGGTTTTCAAATTTAATAAAAAAAACTTGTTTGTTTGAGTTTTTGGTTTTAGTTTCTTGTAGTCTTTAAAACTTATGAGAACCACAAAAATTGGTTTTTATTTTTTGTTTCTGTTTCTTTTTTCATAATAATTATTTATTTTAATAAAATAAAATAATTTTATTGATTATTTATGAATAAATATTTTATGAAAGATTTAAAAAATTTAATTAATTAAAAATATTGTTTTTAATTTTATCTAATTTGTAATTATCATTAGTAATAAAAATATAACACATTGACATTAACAACCACATATATTTTTGTTTTTATTTAAAAAACAGAACAAAAATTAGAGACCATGATTGAAAAACATAAACAGAACCAAATGGTCCCATAACTTCTTCAAATTCTAGAACAATTCCACAAGATTATTTAATAATCATGACGTGTGCAAATAATAGACCATGAATATCATTTCTAGCTAGCATTTTGAGTCTGACTTTAACTCTCTGATTTGGTGACGACATCTTAGAAAATAAACACAGCTGTTAAGAATGAACCTCTCTTAGTTTTGTAGATCTCAAGCTTTAAGATAGTGTTTGGTTTTAAACCATAGGGATGCAGGGAAAATAAGAAAGTGATTCCACCATTTCATTTCTGCGATTTTGTCCAAATTTTTTTCTTTTTAAATATGCTTCATCTATACTGGAATGTCTGTCTTCCAAGTCCTGTTGTTGGCTTGTTCAGTGTGGTGCATAGCTGACTGCACTTTGGAAGTTTATTTTGTTAGGCTGTTGCTGATATCCTGCTCAAAAATTATTCTCGCAGGTCGCAAGGTTTCTAATGAAGACTGTTTCTCAGCTGCCTTCTGGAAAGAAGCCTGTAGGAACTACAGCTTATATGGGACGAGCAGAGCATCTTTTGCAATGTCGTTGCAATGTCCAAAAGGGTAATAATTTGCTACTTCTTGTACTGTTTCTTTTCTTGAATGATATATACAAAATGCTCGTAGCTGGAGCGTAGGCTTTATAAAAATTTGTAAACTACCCATGTAACTTCATGAGTGCAAGTACATAGGCAATTTGGTCGTTGTGGTACCTATTGGTGTGTTTAATTACAATGCCACAAGAGGGCATACAAGCTTCTCTTGTTGAGATAGTGTGTGCACACATACTAAAGTCAATAGTAATTGTTATATATTTGTTGCAGCTGAGGATTGGTTGAATCCTAGTGTTGTACTGGAGGTGTTTGAAGCTAGGGCTGCCAGGATGTCTGTTGCCCGTGCTCAAAACCTAAGCAAGTTTGCAAATCCTGAAGAGGGTAAGTCTTCTTTGCCTTGATGGAGTATTTTGCATTATTTTTCTCTTCGTGCATGTAATTTTGTGAAATTACCAAATATTAAGCAATTAAGGATGTTGTATTTTCTCCAACCTTAGTGATTGTGATTCCTTCTTTTGTTTGTATTGAAACATTCATTACTAATTCTTTAATCAGACTATTTTGCCAGTGAGGATGATACTCGTTAGATTGACATTTGTTCATGAAATGAATTGCATTAACTTGTAAATAAGCAGAATGGACAGTGAAGGCTAAAATATTTTTTCTATAGTATTTTTAGCTCAAAAGTTCTTGCTTGAGCGTGGTGCAAGATAATGCATGTTTACTTATTTGTTCGCTTTATATTTATTCAGGATTTGCAGAACTGTCACCTGTTCTAGTTGAGGCTGCAGTTGCTCATTGCCAATTAATTGTTGTTTCTAAGTAAGTCTTTCCCCCATCAATGTATCCCAAGTTTTTCTTTTCTGATCAATAATATCTCCATTCCACTATTCTCTCACCATCCAAAATACATTTGGATGTATTAAGTTAGGGTTCTAAGCCCACGAACCATGTCACTTCTTTATTACTTTCGATTAGAAAAAGGACATCTTTTCAGTTGTAAAGTAACACAAAGCTGGTACTTTTAAAAGAAATGAAGTTTTTCTACACTAAGATGTTGGCAAATCGTTGTCAGCCCTGTTACCTGTAGTATAACGTAACTCCAATGAATTGTTAGGGACTTGTTTTTGTTTATTGTTAAGTCGGTAATTTAATCATCTTTCTGCTCCAGGTTCTTTGAGAAATTGCAACAAAATATACCAGGGAAGGGGGTGAAACAACAATTACAGGTTCTTTGCTACATATATGCCCTAAACATTCTTCACAAGCATCTTGGTGACTTCATTGCCACCGGCTGCATTTCAGCCAAGCAAGCTTCACTTGCTAATGATCTGCTAAGATCCCTATACTCTAAGGTTGGTTTCAGGCAATGTATTTCTTTATGTTTATTCTTATATCTTCCGTGCCTATCAACAAAATTTCAAATTCATGGATTAGGCACGTCCCAATGCAATTGCGCTAGTAGATGCTTTCAACTACACGGATCATTTCCTTGGCTCCATTCTTGGCCGCTACGACGGAAACGTGTATCCAAAGCTCTATGAAGAGGCATGGAAAGATCCCCTAAACGATTCAGTCGTTCCAGATGGTTACCAAGAATATATCCGCCCTCTGCTAAAGCAACAACTTCGCAATGCCCGACTTTGAGGAGTAAGATGAATATGCTATAATTTTCTTGTTCCATATTGCTGTCAGCTAATAAATACTACTGAATAAAGTCACCTAACTATGATTACTGAAAAGCTAAAGGTGGCTTTTATGTATCAGTTTGTACTGTATTACAGCAACTTGAACTCTCGTTAAGTGTTGCTTTCATCAGCAGTATACTTATTTGTAATTGGTTCTGTCAATGTGTTGGCCAACAAATGCAACATATTGAGGAGTTCCTTTTCAATACTATTGTTGGATCTTTTCATGTCCAATTTGTTTTTTTTTTCCTCAACCGTGTTGTATAAGTGATTTGGTGCTCACTTCCCTTCAAGGGTTATTTTGCGGGGGGGTCTGGTTCGCCCCATGTCGTAAATTCGAATCTTGGTCGTGCAATTTGGGAATGGAACTCGTAGGCCATTGCGTCAGAGTTGCGCCAGTGGAGCGTGGTGGTTGTATAAGTGATTTGATGCTCACTCCCCTTCAAGGATCCTTTTGAGGGCTCAGTGCAATCGGGGACCCTGAACGGCACACAAGAAAAGTACGAATATCAACTAGCTAAAACAACACCTTTGAGCAGACCATCGACTAACTCAAGTCAGATTGTAGGCTATTATAGTGTTTGATAGACTATTGTGGAACAACATAGGAACCTTGTGACTATCGATAAGTTCCAGGTATAATGGCCGACGCACAAAGCCCTTTTCTCCACGGGCGCACAATGCTCAGCTTTCCTCTTAGGAACCTTACACTCTTACAACACCTTTTCCCCTTTTGAAATAATAGTTGTAACAGTACTTACACTCTTTTTCCGTTAAACTCTAATCTCATAGCAAAATTGTTTTATACAGTCATAGACTGTCTTAGACTTTCTGATACACAAGATCTTCATAAAAGGCAAGTTTAGAGCATACTTGTTTCTGTATAATGACAAATAGTAAAATTACTCAAGACTTAGGCTTTCGGGAGAGGGAGAACTTAGAGAAAATGGAAAACACTCAAATTAATATTTATTGAAATCAAACTTCTTTAATCTCGTCGTGCTTACAATGAAGGAGAAACCTTGCGTTTATAGGCAAAGCAAGGGTATGAAAGTAAAACTCTCAAGAGACACACTAGTTACAACTTTAAAAAAGAAAGCAACTTTAAGTACAATCATCACACATTTAACAAAGCTACTTTGAAAAAGTAAACAACTTTCTGAAAATTAAACAGTATGATGATAAGAAGGAATGTTGCATGGAGTAGGCCACAAAGATTCTCTTTCATCAAAAGACTCAAAAGTAAACCCCTAAAAAGACGAGTCCCACTCTAAAGTGCTAAAGTGAGGTCATTATCACAATCAAAGTCATCTGTTAAGGCCATGTCATTGTCAATTTGATCAAGAATGTGGCTGATATCAGTTGCAATCCGTGTAGAAAGTCTTGGGTTAGAAACAGAAGTAGGCTTTTGGATAGGGCGATGGTATGCTTGAAATTGTAGAATGTCGATATGTAGGGCAAAGAACTTCATCGGCTCGAATGTTGATAACATTAGAGGGAGCCACCGATGTCCAATGATCAAATGATGGAGGAATAATTGGTGCAAGAATAGCAGTATCTCCAAAATACGGACCAAGGGATATACAAATATTGGAAGGAGGTAGGCTCGGGAATTGGTTGAGTTGATCTAAGAAAGAATGTATATCTGCCATTAGCTGTGTGCATTCTGTAGACCAATCAAGGTAAGAGTACAATTCGAGAAAAAGATCCAATTTCACCAATGCTGAGGTGATTTAGTGTGCACAGATGTCCAGAAGTACTCATACAGTAGGGACGATATATGATATAAATAGCATCAACTTTGTGATCAGTTAAAGCAGTGTCCCATAAGCAATAATGAGTCAAGATTTGACACATGTCTACACGCCATTTAGAAAGTGGTTGAAACCATTCTAAGAAAGTCCATAAAAGAGAATTGGCATTGGTAGGATAAGATAGGTGGCTACAAACATGGAGGGGTGATAAAGATATAGAACAAACATATAGAGTAGACAAAGCCAAGAGATGCCACAAGATAGTATCATGGAGAGTATCATAGAGATGATACATTAGTTTGTAAGGGGTAAGAGCATCAAAATGGCCAGGAATAGGTAAAACATCAAATGTGAGAAGTGTGAGATGAAGATGATAAAACAAACTTTGATGAAGAAGGAGATAAAGGTACGTAACAGTTTTTGGAGTAGTAAAATCTTTTTTATATTTTGCAAACTTGGGAAACTCCATTAGCCAAAAAAGAGGAATAAAATGGTTCAGAGAGGATGAAAGAAACAAGATTGGTTTGGTAGGACAAGAAAGAAAATCAGCAAGTGTGTTTTGGTGACCTTTAATGTGACGAATGGAGAATTTATTACAAAAAAAAGAAGGAAAATATCTGGAGGCCATAATGGATTTTGTCTAAGCAAGTTGGATAAACATAAAATGTAAGCTGCCACGTGTGGTATGAACTCACGGATGTAATTAACAATCCCGAAGAATTCTTGTGTTTATTTCACAGTGAGATTTTCATCAAGAAAATATAACAACTCTTGTGTAATATATGGACCAGGCTAGTAGAATCCATCTTTGAAATGCATACCCATAAATTCAATATCCTTTGTACCAATGATGCTTTTACGCTGCGTATGGTTGCTGTCTCCAGTAGCTGGAGACGGAACGGAACAAAAATTTGAGATAGTGAGGTGTTTGGTTGTGGTGGACAGAACAGAAAAAACTGTCTTCGTCTCGAGAACAAAATGTATTTGGTTGCAGTGGACAGAACGAAAATTGTGCCAATGAAGAAAATGCCCCTGATCTTTAATATGATTATAAATATGTAATTCATTGATAATTTTATTACGAATGATTTGTATTAGTTAAAAAATTAACAAATAATAATAATAGCAATTTTAAATTAAGATCGAATAATAATAATCATCATCATCATCATCACCCAGTCTGAAATCCTGCAATGAAGCAGGGTCTGGGGAGGTCCGATAGTACGCAGCCTTACCCCTACATTGTAGAGAGGCTGTTTCCGGTGGATCCACATGCAAATGAGACAATATAAGTATGATGCAAGTTACAGAAACACTTTATTAAAAAAATAATAAAATAAAATAAAATAAAGAAATAAATAACTAAATAAATCGACGAGAGCCTAGTATGCTATAAAGTCCATCCCTCCTCGTCATACAGTAGGTAGGGGGACTTCCCTCATAGACCCTAGCGGAATGTCCCCTACTAATATGGGTAACTGGAACGGTCAATCATTTACCCTAATCCGATCGCGCCAAACTTTTCTATTTCTAGCGACTACCTCATTAAGGGCCAACTCTAACATATCCTCCTTGATCACTTCCCGCCAGTTTTTGTAAGGCCTCCCTTTCCTCCTCTTAGATCCGCTAAGTGATATACCATCACAGCTTCGAACTGGGGCATCGAAGGGCCTCCTCCGCACATGTCCGTACCACCTAAGCCTAGTCTCTCTCAACTTGTCGGCAAAGCTGGCCACCCGGAGTCTATCTCTTACTACCCAATTTCGAACCTTATCTCTCCTAGTAATGCCACACATCCACCTAAGCATACGCATTTCTGCTACCAACAACTGTCTTATGTGTCTATGTTTGGTAGGCCAACATTCTGCCCCATATAACATTGTTGGACGAATCACAGTTTTATAAAACTTCCCCTTAAGTTTTAAAGGAATCTTCCTGTCATATAAAACCCCTGATGCGCTTCTCCACTTGGCCCAGCTTGATCTAATGCGATGTACAATATCGGCATCGATATTCCCGTCACTCTGAATGACAGACTCAAGATACTTAAAACTCGTCCATTGTGGTATGAAGTCGATGCCAATTGCTACCGCCATGTCATGTGTCCCCTGGTTTCCTGAAAACCTGCATTCTAAATACTCAGTCTTTGATCTGCTCATTTTAAAACCTTTCGACTCTAATGCATCTCTCCAGCAGTCTAACTTGGCATTGATCCCCTCCTTGGTCTCATCCACTAGGACAATATCATCTGCAAATAACATACACCAAGGTACCTCTCCTTGAATATGTTTGGTAATCTCATCTAACACTAAAGTGAACAACAAAGGACTTAACGCAGATCCTTGGTGGAGACCAACCTTGATAGAAAAAGCTTCCGTGTCCCATCCTACCGTTCGTACGCTAGTCAATGCTCCTTCATATATATCCTTGATTACTTTAATATAGGTGATAGGAATGTCCTTAGCCTCCAAACACCTCCATAAGAGGTCTCTAGGCACCCTGTTATAGGCCTTCTCCAAATCAATAAAAACTATATGCAAATCTCGTTTTCATTCCCTGTAGCATTCCATGAGTCTGCGAAGTTGATGTATCGCTTCTGTCGTGGACCTACCAGGCATAAATCCAAATTGATTGACCGATCCAGAAGCAGCCCTCTGGATTCTCTTCTCAATTATCTTCTCCCACAGCTTCATAGTATGACTTATAAGTTTTATACCTCTATAGTTATGACATAGTTGGATGTCCCCTTTGGCCTTGTATAAGGGGATCAACCTACCTAATCTCTATTCATCTGACATTTTGGCTGACTCTAGAATCACATTGAAGAGTCGAACCAACCATACAATACTGACACCTCCTATCCGTTTCCATACCTCGATAGGTATCTCGTCTGGCCCTACGACCTTACCACTCCCCATCACTTGCAACGCCTTTGTAATTTCACCCCTCATAATCCTAACCCATGCGCACCTGTCATGTGCATGGCCCGACCCAAAGGGTTCTTCTAACTCGACGGTGCCCACTATCTCTTCGTTATACAGGCCATGAAAATATCTCTGCCATCTCCTCTTGATATCTTGGGACTCTGTGAGTACCTGTCCTGTTTCATCAAGAATACAACAAACTTGGTTGAAATTAGACATCCCACTTGCCCTATCTCGTGCTAGCTTGAAAATCTTTTGTGCTCCCCTAGCCGTATCCAAGTCACGATACATAATTTCATATGCTTCCCCTCTAGCTACTGCGATAGCTTTCTTAGCCGTCCATTTTGCCCACCTATACCTTAATTTGTTAATCTCCCTCTCCACCTCCGTTGAACTAACTAAAAGATCTTTAAAAGCTCTCTGCTTCGCCTTAACCATCCCTTGGACCTCGTCTGATCACCACCAACCTTCCATTCACCCGCCTCCTTGCCCTTTGGGGACCCCTTTGGATACCCCTAGGTGAGTGGTGGTCGTTGCACGCACTACGGAGGCTACACTCTCCCACATTATATTTGCATCCCCGCTCACAGACCATGTTGCATTTGACTGAACTTGTGCCCTAAATCGTTCCATCTCTTCCCCTCTTAGTCTCCACCACTTAATTCTACGACAGTGCAAATTAGAAAACTGTGGCCTCCATCCTTTAATCCCGAAATCCAGAACTAGTAATTTATGTTGAGTCAAAATGCATGCAGCTGGCAATACTTTACAATATTTGCATCATGATCTGGCACCTCTCCTGACAAGTAGATAATCTATTTATGTCTTTCAAGTGTTACTCTGAAAAGTTACCAAGTGCGCTACGTTTTTTTATAAAGGAAATTAGCTATGACTAACTCATATGCTACGGCCAAGTCCAATAAAACAATCCCATTATCATTTCTAATGTCGTACCCAAAGCCCCCGTGGACTTCTGTATATCCATCTGTATCGGCCCCTATATGTCCATTAAAATCACCTCCAATGATGATCTGCTCCGAATCAGCGAAATGTTGCAACACCCCGTCTAATGCGTCCCAGAACAGATGTTTTAGTTGTTCGTCTAAACCTGCTTGAGATGCATACGCACACTCGACATTGAGAACCACCTTGCTAACCACAATTTTAGCCACCATAATCCTATCGTTGACCCTTGTAACCCCCACCACTCGACTTATAAGTCCCTTGACCACCAGGATACCAACCCCATTTTGGTTTCGGGTACTTCCCGAGTACCATAGTTTGAAACCTCCTATCTCCTTCGCTTTAGCGCCTGCCCACTTTGTCTCCTGAATGCAGGCTATGTGAATCTTAGACTTATCTAAAATATCCACTAATTCTAAGGACTTACCCGAAAGGGTCCCAACGTTCAAAGATCCGAATTGCAATATATCCTCGTCATTTTTAACGCGATGTATTGCACGCACCGGCCCGTTCGCACTGATCTCAGCTATGTGAAATGAAGACATCCTTCCTGTCTCGGGCCTGCACTTGTCCCTCAGGACTACGCCTATTGGACCCCGTCTCCGAAGCCCAACATTCGGAAGCACACAAACATAGAAGACCCAAAATCGACAACCTACTGACCACAATTTAGGAAACTTTCAATAGAAAAAAATATCAGATCAGCCTCTTAATAAAATTGTTCCCTCTGTTCTAACGATTCCAACGCCACTAAAAACGCTCAATTTGGATTAGAAATGAAGGAATTATGACCAAAATACTATCTTAAAGAAAACAGCCAAGATTGAACACTCTACCGACTTTATGTTAGAAATTGAAAGTTTTTGAGGCTAAATTGCCAATTGGATCCTTCATATAACTTGTAGATCTATGTCTTTAGTTTAATTTAAAACAAGAATCGCCTCAATCGGAGTTCTATAGCTCAAGATACCTCCAAATTTCTGAAGCATAGTCAGACTTTATCAACCGATTGCCATACTTCGCTCCAATCCACCTTTTTCAATTTAAAAGCAATACTGATCAATCAGGCGTGGAAAGATAGAAAAATGTCTTAGGAGTCTAT
>JANVCQ010008066.1:0-13312 GCA_025531925.1 Erythroxylum plowmanianum | reverse complement strand
ATTCCCAACTTCCACCTACTAATTCCAAGACTTAATAAAAATATCTATATATGTACACATAATTAAATCAATTAAAGTAAAATAAAAATAATTAAAGTAAACCAATAAATAAATAAATAAATCAACAAAAAAAAAAAAATTTCGGGGCCCAACATCTACAACATTAACAATTCATACATTTAGTCTATAAATAATGTAGGTTTCTATTGCTTTATTACTTCCGTATCCTTTTTTACATTCACCCTAACTATGGCAACCTCCATCTTCTTATAGTACTTTTCCATACGTTTGGAACCTTGAGCTTAATTTTGCAACCTTTGATAGAGAACATTATAGTAGGAACTTGACACAAAATGTTTCCTTATCACCACTTTCATCTCCTTACAAGTTCTAATATGTGGCTCTCAATTTCTTCTTCTAATGAGGATTTGTTGCTCCCACCAATTTATAGCATAATCCCTAAACATCATAATAACCAATTTATCTTTTTTATCTTCTAAAAAGATGTAATAAGCAAAAACTAACTCCATATGCTTTTCCCACTATAAATATACATTCAGATCTTTCTTTACTATAAAAGGTGATATATTAACCTTAATATACTTATATTGTTATCCATTGATTCCTTATAACCTCTATCGTAACCTAAACCAAATATGTCTCCTCCTTGCATCCGTATTCTACCTCCTTTTTTACTTCTTTCTCAACTACTTGCCTTTAGGTTTAACTCATCCAACTATTTGATATCACTCCCAACCTCTTCATAAACCTCAAATTTATCCACTTTAATAGGTAAAGATGAGTTATATTATATATTAGATATAACAACTTCATCTATCTCCAACTTATCCATCACTTCACCAAATCACCTAATGAGATGCTCATATTGACTTTATATTACATTAATGATAAACATCTGGATTATCTCCACTCTATCCTCATTACTTCTTTCATTGTCATATTTGTCTTAAAGCTAGTACGAATTTAGTTGATTTCATTTGGCATTCACCAAGGATCTTTTTTCAATAGTTTTTTCTCTTAGGTAGGGCTATCCATGGAAAATTTTTTTCTTTTTGGTTTGAGTCATAATGAACTTATAAGAAAATGTTAGTAGCAAAAACATGTCCTTATTTATTTCTCTTAAAACTCACTCTACTTATAACTCAAACTCTTAAATAAAAGTTATGTACAGACTCGTTAATTTACTAAGAAGGTTAGTTAACCTTCCTTTTATCAAATAACTCCTAAAGAAGCAAAATAAACAAAAACAAATAAAGAAGATTTAATTAGAAGTCAAAAAAGCACTCAAAAATAGAAAATTAAGCTCCACATAACCCATTCAGATTTAATAAAGAACAAGAATTCAACAAGAAAGAATCATAATAACATGAAAAGCCAAAATAACTAACAAAATGTATTTAAAGTATGTAGTACCTTGTTCTTATTAGAAAAAGGAATAACAAGAATGATGCAATTGCTGGTTTTTTATTTATTTTCTATATGAGACTTTTAAGAGCTTATCTTGATAAAACCTTCTTTTGCAAATGAGTATATATTTTTTCCTTTTCTTATTTTTAATTAACTTGTAAAATCAAGAAATAAGAAACTAAAAATGATATATTATTATAAATGTTATCTATGAATGAAACAAACAAGAAAATTAATTGTATACTAAGAAGAAACAAGAATATTGAACATGTGAAGAAAAGAATTCAAAGATCAAACCTACATATAAAAGACAGCTCCAATACCAAAATTCTAATGTAAGTCTCACTAATAGGACTGATGAGATTTGATATTAATATAAACAAAGACCAATGATCATTCTATTAAGATAAGTTTAATCCAAGAAAACAAACTCGACCACAAAAGAAGGATATGAATTGCCATACTTCCATAAAGGATAAAACAACCTTTTATACGCATAAAACCCTAGGAACATAAAAACCCTGATAACTATATCCCAAAAAGGAAATAACATTATGAAATTTTAAAACCATAAATAACTAAACCATGGGTTCAATGTCTATATAGCTTCTAGTTTGACATTAATTTTGTTCTGGAAGTTATGTAAGAAGATGAGTTTGGTATTGATTTGTTTATATTTCTTTAGTCTATAAAACCAATGCAAGTTCGATGCTTATCACTAATATGATTTTGGTGTCGACTGCATTCTATTTGTCAAACATTTAAATGTTGGGACCTCTCCCTTGCGAGTCACATGCCCGATGTCCTAAATGACATCTGAACGTGCATCTCACAAGGTGACGTGCCCACACTAGTCAAACATAAAAAACAAACTCATTTCTTCTATTTCAGAACAAATTTTGGGAAACTTAAAACTGGAATTTCAATTTGACTTCTTGAGAACATTTGTCCCCCATTGTTTTAAGTTTCTAATGACACCAAAATCATTCAATTTAGTTCAAAAATCTGAAAGTTATAGTCCAAACATTTTTGGACTGTTATTAAACTAAAACAATACATTATAATCAACTTATATCTAGAAATTGAAAGTCTTAGAGAATGAATTAAAATTCAATTTCTTCATAGTATTTGTAGATTTATGTCTCTAGTTTATTTAGAAACAAGAATAATTTTATTTGGAACTCTATAGATCAAGATATCATCCAAATACTGAAGTCTGTTCAGTGAAATATCTAGTTCATGCTCTTCCAACTGAAACCCTTACTTTGATTTGATCAATCTTTTTTGAATCAATACCAAAAGCTATGAAGTTTTATAGAGAGGTAGATAAATGTATTAGGAATCTATTGGTTTAAAAATTAGGTCATTTGAAGGTCGGATGATAAAGTTATAGTTAAAAGAGTGGAATATGTTCAGGTTGGGGAGGGAGACCTGCGGGTCACGACCTGCATGCACATTGCCGCGATGTCACGATCGCGACTTTCTTGCAAGTCCGCAAGTTGCGATCGTGACATTCTCCTTTCTGCTTTTCTTCTTCTAACCTATATTGGTAAAAAGGTCCTAACTTTCACTACAGATATCAGATCAAGGTCATTCAATAACTGTTTCGAAGAGGACTTCTGGACCTACAACTTCCATGAAGACTCTAAAAAAATATTTTACCTCCAAAAGGGTTAAATTTTCAAATCAATGTAGCTATCCCGAATGTTCATCCTTTGCAACATCACAAACTTCTAATAACCATATCTCTCAACTCCAATGTCCACAAATTTCATACTGTATAGCGTTGAAAAGCTAGAAAGATAAACTACAACTTCTAAGAAAATAACTTTGTCTAATTCAGCCTAGATCAATATAGTATTTCTCCTGAAGTCAGAACACACATTCATACCCCTATGGAAAACTTGAAAATGAAATGAACAATTTGGTAATATCATCGACAAAACACAAACATACTTCATTAACATCAAAATATAAGAGTTTTATAAGGCTTTAATGGGCATTTTAAGCCACAATACATTAATGTCTCAAAAACCCAAAATACAAAAAATATATGAGCAATAATTTGCTCAAAATGCAACTAAAGTCTTGTGCTACAAAACTAGCTTAAAATATAAAAGTGTGCATAATCGGAGTAATGCCTTGACCCTTGGTTACTCGTTCTCATGCTTTTCACCTGAAGATGGGACAGAAATGGAGGGGATGAGCTTAAAGCTGGTGGGTAACAGTTTATAATGGAAAAATAAGCAAAACCTTTGAAATGTTCATTTACTAATACAAAGTTCTAATTAAATTCATAAAAGTATCATTCTTAAATTCATAACCGAAATTCATAAACTACAAATCATGAATGCATAAAACTTTTTAACATCTCATAAGTACATAAGCACATCAAAATGGTTTTGGTAGATTCATAAACATGACGAACTACACATTTCTATATAATGGTCTTGTGTTGTCGTAAACTTGACATACTATCACAATCTCACATAGTGGTTTTGCAAAGATGTAAACTTGAGGGAGTCCATGAAGGAGTTCCATGCCACTAGCGGGTAGGCGGGAGAAGCCTTTAACTTGGTCAATATGCACGTGACATACTTGAATGGATTACACCAAACCCACATAATATGTAATTCATGAATTGAAAACTGTTTGACCAAATAGTAGATTCTTGGAAACTTGTTTTTCATGAACATGAGATATTTCAAAAACTATTTCCGAAAACATGATTTCATAACCATGTATCTTTTCACAAAAATTCATTTTCAAAGTCTTTTCACAAATCATCAACACAATTCATATATCAAACATATAGAAAAATCTCAATTCATTCAAGAAGCAATAAACGCAACATTCATGATGCAATTGAAATCATTAAACTTCCTTGATTCAAAGAAAATATTTAGTGGCTTATTTACTCTATTATAAACATGTACCCACCTTGAATTCCTTGCTTAAGAAATTGGCTTAAAGATGTCTTTCCTCTTGCTCCTCTTGCCTTTCTTGATCTCCTTCTTGATTTCCTTCACAAATGACAAAATTCTCATTCAGTAGGAATTCAAATTTGAGAACCCATAAAGCTCATTCACTAAAATTGACTTTAGATTACTTAAACCCATGTATTTTCTAAAATTCATGAACCAAAACCCCTTCCATACATCCATGTATAAAAATCAAACTTACCTTGAATCTTCATCAATTTATGGGATTATTGGCTCTAAAGAAAGCTCTTTCCTTATTCTTTCTTTTTCCCTTCTTAAGCAACCTTAAACTCCCTCTTTAAGACTAAGAAAAGATGAAATCTAGCTCAAAACTCCATTCTTTCTCTACTTCACCAAAACCTCTCTTACTCTCTTTTTATTTTTGTATTTCACTTCTTCTTTTTCCTATTTTCGTTTTCTCTCCGTTAGGAAGAAAACAACACCTCTCCCTTCCCATTTTACCCTTAATGAATGAAAAAACTCCACCTTGCCCTTCCTTTAATGCCTTAGTGTTTTTAACCTTAGGTAAACTACCCAAATTACCCCTTTATGCATTCTTACCACTTTTAATTCAACTAACCCATAAAATAAATTCTACTAACATAGATATAAAAAAAATTAGCTCCTAAAAATTCACCCATCCAAACTCATACTTATTTAAATCATGCTTAACTAAAAAAAAACATTCAGGGGCTAACATTAAAAATCCGTACATCATTGATATTAGTTACCAACATGAAATTGGTGTTGGTTACATTATGTCACCTTTTTTTAAAAGCAATGCTTTCTTACTTAAATCAACATTACAAACTTGAATTCAATCTCTTAAAGTAGAAAAGCTTCACTTCTCGCATGAAGTTCTATCATTAGATCATTATGAGCTTTTTTGACCTTCCTTTTTTTTTGCTCTTGGCAATGGTCCTTCGATGGATCTCTATAAACTTGACATTTCACTAAACCTTCGCTATCCGTCTATGTCCCTTTTTATGGCTCCCTTGTTTTAAAGCTTGTGTAGCTTAAATTGATGCTTGATTCTCATAAGTTAACTTGCCTAAAAATTTGAGTATAAAATTTCTTTTTAGTATAATTTAGATATTTAACTTAGCTAAAATTGGTTGCCTTGGTAAATTCCTTGGAATTTGTGGAGAAAAGAACAAACTATTAGTAAGGGTGATAATTTAAGCTTGGTCCAATATTAATAAGATAAGCCTAAGTTGACTAGACTTTAGGCTGTTTGGGATTAGGTGGTCAGTCTGACTTGACTTAAGCCATTAAGATGATATCATTTTAGTATAACAGATTAAAATGACTTCGTTTTGTTCAATATTTTTAATAATCTAAAGACCAAAGTAACATTATCTTGTTAGTGGTTATGGCTCGAGCCCAAGTCACTTCTAATCTAACCCATTGCTACCATTAATTATAGGTTAGGAAAATCAAGTGAATTAGTTATTTCTACAAATCAAAACATGATGAATTTTGTATAAGAGGTACAAAATACATTAGTGAAAGAGGACATAAGGACAAAAAAGGTGAACAAAGATATTACGACAAAGGAAAAAGTGAAAATTTATGTTATTTTAAATGTGCTTGTCATAATAAAAAGGAACATTTAAAAAAGTTTTATTAGTTTTCACCTAGTGTTCATTGTAAGTTATGCAAGTAATTTGGACATATAGAAAAAAAATGTTAAGAAAGTATATGTAATAAGAAATTGAATAGTATGAAAGAAAACAACAAGAAAATTTTAAAAAGGTTTGAGTAATTGGGTGTGCTATGTCTTTGATAAGAAAAGTAGTAGATTTTACAATATTGATTAATTAATGTAAAGATCATAACTTTCTTATATAGACTAGGTTTATATAAGTATCATTATATGTAAACCCTAATTGGTACAATCTTACACAACTTGCCTCTTACCATACCCAACCTAACTTAAATATAATACTAATAAGTTCTAGAATCCTTTCAGAGTTTGAAATCTACCAAAAAAGTTTTTTCAAATAAGCCACTCTATCATAAACATGATCATGTTTTAGGCCATATAACTCATTATTTCTTTCTAACACATAGACACAAATTCTGAAACACCTGTATCTCATATTTTTTAACTTATTATTACTGTTAATAAAAAGAGATAGGCTCTAATATGCCGTGTCCCAAGTTGTGCCTTTCTTTAAAAAACTCTTTACCATATTGACATATTTGTGTCTTTCTTTGATATCCTTACCGTATTAACATACCTGTGCTCTAGCCTATGTCTTCACTTCTGCATTCTAAAGAAGAACACAACCAAACACTTGACCATATGCTAGGTTATGTTCACCCAAAGACTTTCATAAAAACACACATATTCTTTCAAAAATACTCTAATATTACAAACCTATGTATATATGATCCATATACAATAATCTTAACCTTGGAGAATATACCGTGTTTAACCAAGACACTATAAGAAATGGTTCTAAGATTGTATGTCCATATATATGAATCACATATAAAAATCTTCACCTTGATGAGTATACTCTACACAGGTTAGGTTATAGCAGTGTCTAGCCCCTTGAGACATTAATCAAGCTTCTCCACAGTAATTGACTTTGTTAATATATCATCTGTATCCTCCAAAGTATGAATCTTTTCTAATAAGATGTGACCAAATGCAATAATTCATTGATTTTTTAAAACCTCACATCTTTGATCGTAACATTCATTCATTTATCCTTCTCCTAACTATCCATAATCTTCTGAAAAGTAGTTAGATCCCCATTACTGATGGTAAGAGTGTATAACACTAAGTCATCACTATTATTTCTACTTGGTGGCTTGATGATACTTTTTTCTTTATAAGTGGCTACATTGTAATTTTGCTCTTTTCCTAAAGTTATTTTTTTCTTTTGCTCTAGGTTGTTCTACTTCCAGTTGTACCACATTTAAATTAGTATTATTCTTTACTAACCTTGACATATCTTCTTTATATGTTTTCCTCAATATATATTTATCTTTAAACATTAGATTCTTGAAGGTTTCCCTAAACTTTTTACCAGAAACATAAAATTTACAAAAGTGTAACATCCAATGTTTGACATTCTTTAATAAGCTTTCGTTATGAAGTTATATCATCCCCTAGTCATTAAGATGATATAACTCCATGATTCATAGAATTTTTCTGTCTTCTTTGGACTTTACTATTATAATTTGTCTAACTAGAACTGTGGTATGTATTCATTTATAGATGTTTCTCCTCAATCTTGCCCTTTCTTTGCAATTATCACACCCTTAATATTATTTTTTTGGTTTTATATGTAGCGCCCCGTTTCGTAAGGTACATATCGAAGCACTCTTAGGGCATTATAGTACATATCCTACGATAATAGTGTGTTACGTGCAGTCACTACATTCACATTCCATGGCATCATATACTTTATTCACTTATAAGCCTTATAAAAAAGTCATAATATTTTAAAAACTAACTTTTTCCTCATTTCATTTCATAAAACCCAAAGGTCTACAATATGTCTTTCAACATTTCTTACAAGTACATCATCAAATTCTACTACAAAAGTGCTACATGAAAGAGGAAATATGCAAAGTCTATCTAATCGATCCAAAACCCAACTGACTGACCTTCGAGCCATGACTTCTCTTTCAAAACACAAATCTACATGGCTGGTAGAGTCTCTCAGTAACTAGAGTCGTCTCTTGGTCCTGAAAAATCAACGTTGCAATTTTGATGAGTTTTGTGAACTCAATGAGGTAACTATCATTGATGGTTCACTCAATTCATGCATCACATCATTTTATATAGCATATATTCACATTTTCATATAATTACATATCACATTTTCACTTAAACATAGACAATTTTACATTTCAATCAATCATACATAATTAACAAAATGCATACAAAATGCTCATGTGACTCTTTTCCAATTATTAGGTTGTTGTGATCAAGTGCCTAAACTATCCCGTATCTATTTTGGATACCGGACTCACTGATAACTGTCCCTTATCCGATGGAGATACATGTCTCATTTTACATTGTGAGCCTTTGGCTCTTAATCATTTTTTGAGCTTGAGGCTCTTTTTCACAATATGAGCTTTAAGCTCTTTTTCGGTGGCTACTTTGATCACAACTGCTATTATTTGATTGTGTATTCATGTGTGGAATGCATCTGTCATAAACAATCATGTCATGAAGCATATAGTCCGTCACATTCACATACAAGTAACATTTCAATATCTCATTCACATATCACAGTCATCGGACCTTCATTGTCTGGAATCCAACAATCAAGACACATTCATTCAACAATTCAAACATAATATAAAACAAACATTTAATTGAGTGAGACCGTCTAAGTTACTCATAAGTTGCTCCCGAAGCTAATGCCTGGAAGTTTCGGCAACGTCTGGAGGTTGACGTTCAAGTTGCTCCTCTATATCAAATAACATAAACATATATCACAAATTGCACAATTATAAGTGTTTAATAATGCACATGTATGAAATGAATTATGTACAATGCATGTTCATGACAATCCCAAGTATCTTTCCATAAAAACTGAATTTTGGGTCTATTATTCTTGATCATTTAAACAATGAAAATGAAGTAATTTGGCAATTCTCTCTTCTAAAAGAGTGTTACTTTGTGTCTTATGTTTCCATTGACACCAAAATCATTCAATTTGGTTTAGTAATTTGAAAAATATACATCAACCATTTTTGGTCTGCTCTATTTCTAAAACAGTATACTATGCACACTTCCATCCAAAAATTGAACATCTTAGAGACTGAATCACAATTTGACTTCTTTAGATAATTTGTAAGTCTATATCTCTAGTTTACCACAAATTAATAATAATCTCATTTGGGATCCTACAAATCTAAATATAATCAAAATACTGAAGTGTGTTCAGTAAAATAGTCTTATTTACACTGTTCCAACATATTCCCACACTTTCATTTAATCAATCTTTTACAAATCAGTTTAGAATGCTACCAATTTTTGTGGAGAGATATAATAATGTGCTAGGAAACTATTGCCTTAGGAATCAAGTTATTTAGAGGTCTAGAGAAGAAGTTATAGTCAAAAGAAGCAAGATGGTTTAGCTTACACAATGCTTTCAGGTGCAGAAAGTCACAACTAACAATTAAAGAGTACAGTGTTTTGATGGGAAAATTAAACATCAGTCATTGCAATTAAACTCATGGGAGTGAGAGGGAACAATCATAGGTGTGAGTGAGTCACAGGTGTGAGGGTGAGATGTCATAGGCGCGAGAGATAAAGACAAAGATTAGCTGAGAGATAACACATTACAGTTCAATTATACATGAAATTATCCATGAATGCATGTACAATTATTTTCATGTGCACGTATGACATATTATGCATGAATATAAGTGCATTTCTAATCTCCCATCAATCACTCATATTTACTATTCTAGCCTCCCTGCAGGAAATGGGATGTTACAACTCTCCCCTCCTTAAAAGCATATTCTTTTATGCTTTTCGAATACACCAAAATATCATCAATGAATATAATCACAAATCGGTCTAGGTAGGGCTGAAACACCTTATTTATCATGGCCATAAATGTTGTCGTGGCATTAGTTAACCCAAACGGCATAACTAGGAACTCGAAGTGCCCATACCTGCTCCTGAATGCAATTGTAGGTGCATCAACTTCTGCTATCTTCAACTGATAGTACCCTGATCTCAAATCCAGTTTAGTGAATACCTAAGCTCCCTGTAGCTGATCAAGCAAATCATCAATTCTAGGCAGTGGGTATTTGTTTTTCACTGTCACTCGATTCAACTGCCTATAGTCAATGTATAACCTCAAAGTCCCATCTTTCTTCTTCACAAACAACACTGGAGCTCCCCAAGGTGATACACTGGGTCTAATAAAACCCTTTTCCAGCAACTCCTGTAGCTGAGCCTTCAACTCCTTCAGTTCTACAGGTGCCATCCTAAATGGAGGAATAGATATAGGAGCAGTACCTGAAACTAGATCAATGGTGAACTCTGTTTTTCGATCTGGAGGTAAACCAGGTAGCTTGACGGGAAACACATCCAGGAATTCCCTATCCACATAAATGTCCTGCACATTCCACTCAGCTCTAGTATCAATGACGTGGGCCAAATAGGCCTCACATACACCCTACATCAACCCTAATTCACTTATGAAAGATATCATCCTAGTTGGCACTGCTTGACCAACTCCTCTGAATACTGCCCTCGGTTGACTAGGAGATTCTAATACTACCTCCTTGGTATAACAGTTCATAACAACCTTATGAGCAGTGAGACAGTCCATACCTAGAATAACATCTATCTCTCTCAGTTGTAATACAATCAGATCTGCCTCTAACTTTGCTTGATCAATCTGAATCAAACACCCCTTGTAGACCTGTCCTATAACTATAGTACTACCTATCGGTGTACTCACCTCTAGCCCATACTGTAGTATCTCCCTATCACAATACAGCCTAGATGCCAAATGCGGTGCGATGAATGAATGCGTAGATCCTGGATCTAATAATGCAAATGCCTTACAATCATAAATAAGGAACGCACCTGCAACAACATCTGATGAGTCTTGAGCCTCCTGCCTGGTCACAGCATAGACTTGTGTCTGAGGCTGCGGTCGACTGTTTTACACCTCAGTCCTTATAAAAGGACTCCCAAAGCTCACTCTGCCTCTGCGTCTCTGTCTAAATCCACTACCTCTGGTGGTCAAAAAACTGCACTTCAGGCAAGCTCCAGTCAATTTCCAGCATTTACCTCTATGCCTCTTCTCACAATGCTCTCATGGGGGTATCTGACTCTGCACTATACCTCTTCCACTGCTTGACTATACAAAACCACCCCTCTGTCTGAATCCTGACTGCCTTGATCCAGTTGATGATCTAAAAGCTCTGTTATGGAGCTTACTGAATCTTCTGCCAGAACCACTCTGACTCTTACTAGGCCTCTTCCCTTTGGACCCTTGCATAGTCTCAAGTTGTCTCTCCCTCAGTAGCTGCTCAATTCTGATCGAAGTAGCTCTCATCTCAGTGAAACTATTCAAGTGTGAAAGCGCCAACCTTGTTTTGATCTCCATATTGAGCTCGTTCTTAAACCTCCTACACTTGTCTTCTTCTGTAGGGATCAAAGTAGTAGCATAGCCCATCAATTCATTGAACTGAATCTCATATTCTACCACTGACATCCTACCTTACTTCAAATCCAAGAACTCCTTCATCTTCCTGTCCAAGTAGGCATGTAGTTTTCTCTAAAGACCCTAAAAAAGTCTTCCCACTTTAATTGGCAAGGCTTGGTGGTACTGCCTGGGATAGTCTTCCACCACTAGTAAGCTAGGCCTTATATTAAGGACAATGTATAGTCGAACCTCTCATCAGGTTCGCAGTCTATCTAATCAAAAACTCTCTCAGTCCTTTCCAACCATCCCTAGGCCTTAGTCGGGTTTGTGTTGCAATAGAAATTCACAGCTCCCTACTTCTGTAGCCTATCATGCCTCCTCTCCTTTTTCTCGGGAACTCTAGGAGGTATTTCCTCAGATCGAGGTACAGAGGACTCCCTATTAGCTCCTACCGATCCTTGGTCAGCTGGTTGATTAATTTGATAATCTAGAGCGGATGACCTATAACAAACAATAATTTCAATCATTTTACGCATTTCTCACGATATTTCATGCTTAACATTCCTATATATCCCAACAAATGCCAAACCATGCTCTGATACTACCTAAATGTAGCGCCTCTTACCATAAGGTACATACCGGAGCACCCTTAGGGCATTCCAGTACATATCCTACGATAATGGTGCGCTACTTCAATCACTACATTCACATACCATGGCATCATCTACTTTATTCACTTATAAGCCTCATAAGAAAGTCATAATATTTTAAAAACCAACTTTTTGCTCATTTCATTTCATAAAACCCAAAGGTCTACAACATGTCTTTCAGCATTTCTTACAAGTACATCATCAAATTCTACTACAAAAGTGCTACATGAAAGAAGAAATATGCAAAGTCTATCTAATCTATCCAAAACTTAGCTGACCGACCTTTGAGCCTTAACTTCTTTTTCAAAACACAAATCTACACAGCTGGTAGAGTCTCTTAGTAGCTAGAGTCATCTCTCGGTCCTGAAAAATCAACATTGCAATTTTGGTGAGTTTTACGAACTCAATGAGGTAACCATTATTGATGATTCACTCAATTCATGCATCACTTCATTTCATATAGCATATATTCACATTTTGGCATAATTACATATCACATTTTCACTTAAACATAGACAATTTTGCATTTCAATCAATCACACATACTTAACAAAATGCATATGAAATGCTCATGTGACTCTTTTCTAATTATTACGTTGTTGTGATCAAGTGTCTAAACTGTCCCGTATCTATTTTGGATACCGGACTCACTGATAACTGTCCCTTATCCGATGGGAATACAGGGCTTATTTTACATAGTAAGCCTTTGACTCTTAATCACTTTCTGAGCTCGAGGCTCTTTTTCACAATATGAGGTTTAAACTCTTTTTAAGTGGCTACTTTGGTCACAACTGCCATTATCTGATTTTGCATTCATGTGTGGAATGCATCTGTCACAAACAATCATGTTATGAGGCACATAGTCCGTCGCATTTACATACAAGTAACACTTCAATATCTCATTCACATATCACAGTCATCGGACCTTCATTGTCTGGAATCCAATAATTAAGACACATTCATTCAATAATTCAAACATAATATAAAACAAACATTTAATTGAGTGAGACTGTAACATCCCGTCACCGATGGGGTGGGTACAGTACTGTGCATTCGCATTTGGCATGTTCATGCATTTTGTTAGCCTCTATATTTTGATAATTGGTAATTA
>JANVCQ010008028.1:0-13314 GCA_025531925.1 Erythroxylum plowmanianum | reverse complement strand
TAGCAATTCACTTCCTTCCAAAAATTGATGTCCTTAAAGACAAAATTGAAACTTGATTTCTTCACAACAATTATAGCTATATTCCTCTAGTTTAATCCAAATTAAGAATCATCTCATTTGAATAACTAGGGATCAAGTTATGGATAAAACACCAAAGCATACTCCATGAACATATTTCACTTGAGATTTCCTGCTTTTTAACTTCAACATATCACATAAAATCCATCTTATATCTAAACCATATTTTTCATTTTCATTTCAAATTCATGAATTCCTCTTTTCTTTACACATGAATGATTGCCAATCATTCACTTAACAGTTCTAGCTTCTATAAAAGGTTCGGGGCCCAACATTTTACACCCAAGAAGGCCCCGTTTAACATCACTTTCACTCATAATCTTCCCAAATTTACTTCTTCTAATGCAATATCCTTAAACATTCAATTACTAATTTGGTTACATTAAACTCCCAAATCTCAACTCAAATGACTTATCACACACAACAAATTCTCATCATTACTATAGTTGTTCTGTATATACATCCTATGTAGCATCATCACTTATAATGATCGTATCTCTTAACTACAATGTCCAAAAATTTTATACATCATACCATTGGAAAGCTAAGAGGATAATCTACACCTTCCAAGATGCCTCATTCAACCCAGATTAATATAGTTTTTTCCTTGAAGTTAGAATACAATTTCTACACCTATAAAAGGATTGAAATGCAATATACCAATTTTGAGAATCACAAGACAAACACAATCATATTTTATTAATCAATCCAAAAAGAGTTTATAAAAGCTTCCATTACAAATCAACATACATATCACTAACTTAAAACAAAATACAAAAAGATGCTCAATGTTGATATGCCTATATAGCTATCCAAAATGTTCACTAACTTATTACAAAAGTCTCTAACTATCTTGGAGTTTTCAATGCCTTGCAAAGATTGCTAGCCTTCTCGTTCTGCACCTAAGGAGGGAATAGTGGGGTGAGCTACACAGCTCAATTACTAATATATTTATAGCCATCAGCAATTGACCACAAATTCAAGCATATGTATACATAAATATATCTAGCAATTCAAGCATTCTCTATCTACTCTAGCAATTCAAGCATTAATCAATTTAGCTCAAAACCTATAAAACATAACATAGACTCTAGCCATTAAACATAACACTCAAATGCTTACCAGACAATTCAAAGATGCAATGTACAAATAAATGACTCGAGGATTCCATGGAAACAAAATGGATAAACCAAAGTTTACATCATGAATAAAATGACTCCAATTTTGGAGCTCATATTCCATAAGCGGCCAGCTGAGAGAAGGCTCTTGTCAACATACACGTGAAAAACAAAATGGTTCTATTCTCTCCCAAACAAAAGCACATAATCATGCTCAAATCATTTTTTCATTTATAAAAATGTTATAACCTTTTTCAAGATATAACATAGTCATCAATCATTAAGCAATTTCCATCATTCACAAACAAGTCAAATTCAAGCAATCCACATATACACATAGGCAAGAATTTGCTCAATTTCACAACAACCATAAATACATTACCCACCTAAATTGTTTGCAAAAATCTAACTAGAGGTTGTCTTTCCTCTTGCTCTTGGGTAGGATTCTCTTGGTTTCCTAAAGCAACCAAGGTTCCATTCAAAATAACATTTTAATAAAATTCATAAACTTCAATAATCACAAAAATGAAATAAATACAAATTAAGCTCAAACCTAACTTACCCATAGTCCATCTAGGTTAGAAAAACCAAGGCTTGGTTTAAAAACCTTGGCAATCAAATGGGTTCTTTCTTCCTCTTCTTCCAAAACAACACCCACTCTCTCTCTAATCCCTTCATTCTTAACACAACCCATTTATTTAATAAAGTAAGAAGAAAAGATGATTAACTTACCTTAACAAGCCTGATTTCTTCTTCATTCTTTTTCCTTCCAAGCTTCTCTTACACACTCTCATGAAAAGATGATTAACTTACCATAACAAGCCTAATTTCTTCTTCTTTCTTCTTCCTTCCAAGCTTCTCTTACACACTCTCATGAACTGTCTCTCTTCTCCTCTCTTCTTTCATGTTTTTTCTTCTCTCTTTGGCTTCTCACGACTTCTGTCTTTCTTTCTTACTTTAAGACCATTTATTTGGTCTTTTTCACATTTTACCTTTCATTTACTTTGTCCTTCCCATTTTACCCCTTATGTTTATTAAAACTAACATCTTATACTTCTAACTCCTTAACTAACTCCTTCCAAAAATCTAGACCTATTTTGATAAGGTAATTGAAGGAATTTGATAACACTTCCTTTTAAAAAAATGTTCCTCATTGTCTTAAGTTTCTAATGACACTGAAATTATTTAATTTGGTTCAGAAATCTGAAAGTTATACCCCAAACATTTTTGGACTGTTCTTATACTGAAACAATATTCTATACTCAAATTTCATCCAAAAATTGAAACTCTTAGAAACTGAAATAAACTTTATTTCATCAGATAATTTGTATACCTATGTCTTTAGTTTACTCCAAATCAATAATCATCGCATTTGGATAACTAGAGAAAAAGTTATGGCTAAAACACCAAAGCATAATTAGTGAACATGTTTCAACTACATTTTCCAGCTTATAACTTCCAACATTTCACACATAACCCATCTTGTACTTAAACCGTCTTTTCAACTTCATTTCAAATTCAAAAATTCTTATTTTTCTTTACATTTGAATAATTGCCAACAATTTCTCATTTAATAGTTCTAACTTCTAAGAAAAGTTTGGGTCCAATAATTCTCCCCCTTAAAGAATCTCATCCTCGAAATTCTTACCTAAGTGATCAAACAAATGGAGGTAATGCTGTCGTATGTTTTCCTTAGTCTCCTAAGTAACTTTTTTAGTCGAATAATTTCTCCCAAGTGACTATAGTCAATAGACTCACTCGGTCTTTCAATCACTTATTTAATCATTTACTTTCTTAACTAATTCCTCATTATGTTTCAGATTACTCACAATCTTTCCACTTCCTGTGTCAATAACACCAATATCATATCATATCAATATTTCTTAACATACTCACATATAACACATTATGAATATGAGACATCCTTGTTAAAAATAATAACTCATAAGTCAATGATCCAATTCTTAATAAATTTATATGGACCCATACAATTCAAGCTTAGTTGCTTCTTCTTCCTAACCTGAGCAACTCTTGCACTCAATCTAAATACACCTTGGGAACTTGATAATCTTAGAAACATTTCATCCTTTGATTCATAATTCACATGTCTATAGTGTCATTATACTTAACTCTTATGTTTATCTCACTGTATTCCATACCTTTGGTGTTAACCTACCTAATTCATTCATTTTTCTTGAGTTATTTGATTTCCTAATACAGATCAATTTCACTTATCAATAACATCTCCAATTAATTCTACGATCATCTTTGGCCCTATTCATCCAAATAAAGAGGCAGACGACTCTTTTTTTTTGTCGTATAACACCACACGGTATTTTAATGTTATCACTATGATAATGATTGTGATGCTTAAAGTCAATCGAAGCCACACATTGATCTCATATTCCTATGAACTCCAAAAATATAAGCTTTAAGCATATCTTCGACAGTTAAGAACGTTGAAAAATTCAAATGTTTAGTTACTTGAGTCTACATTCTCAGCTGCTAAATGTTGTTTCAGCGCATTCCTACTAGGATGTATAGCTTAAGTTATTATTTGTGCTTTCTTAATTTCTTTGCTCAATCTTCTTTATCAGGTATACATATTCTCATTTCGATCACAAAGCATCATTTTCCAATTCAAACTCAAAATTTAGATCCATTTTTAATTCCCTAATAAGATTCACAACTTCTGAATCCTCAATTTGGGCTTTGTTAATCCTTCCATGTGAAAATGATCTTCAATTCTATAGCAATTGGTACTTTGATTTGCCCAAAATTTAGCTCCACATTCTATGCCTTTTTTTACAATAGATCTGATAACCTCAATATTTGAATTCATGTTTCACTACTATTGAGATTTCTTCTTAATGTATCAGATATAACACTAACTTTACTAGGAAATACTCATCTGTACCATCATAATCTTTCAGTACTTCTATCTATTGTCTCAGTCTCATTTTTAGTTCTCTCAACTCAATAATGACCTCAAAATTTAATGATCTATATATTTATATATATCTAAGATGTTTCTGTACATATAATGTCTACAACTTTCAAGCAATCACTATTGTAACAAGTTTCAATTCGTGTATCAAATAATTAACCCATGAGGTTTTAATTGTTTCCATACATATGAAATCACTTTATTATGCTGCATTGGATTTTATCCTAATTTCTTATATAACATCATGGTATACTATAAAATCTCAAAATTCAGACAATATAATTAATATCAGTGTTATATTTCCTTAAAATTCTCTTTACTTTCATTACTCATATGATTTACACATTTTTCCTCAAGTATTCAATGTATTCTTCTAAATTTTTTGAATATATTTAATATATCATCAAATTTTGCCTGGATCGCTTTAATCTTCAATATCATAGTACTGTCGAGGCATTTGTTACTCGAACAAATATTTTTAAAGCTCTATATGCCCATGATTAGTTCTCGTAATTCCTCGATAAAGTAACATTATCTCACGTTATTTTCAAATTCCCAATTGACTTACCTTTCTTAAATGTTCTTCTCCATTCTTTAGATTTCATCATATTTCACATTGACTTATTCTAATGTTTGCTCATTCATACTAGTTTCTCCACACATTTCAATTTATTTGCAAACTTAACTTTTAGTATTGGTAACAAATTTATCAAAATCTAATTTATATCTCCTGAGCATATGTGTATAGAATATAATATGGATCGAAGTTCTCCTCATATTAGCAATAATGTTACCTCAATTTTCAAAAATCCACTTACGTAGTTGGATACTTTACATCAAGCAAAATGCACACATTCTCAATAGCATACTCTACCTCTTATGCTTGAGTTTCCACTAGGGATATGACTCCAATATTCACTTTTGATTTATTACATATTCATTTCTAATTTGTTCTTTCATTGATCATTCTTAATATAAACTATCTAATCTGCTTAACCTAATTCAATGAAATTCTTCTTTAAAAGAAGATTTCTTGCTTCTATCATCTATGCTGTTCATGCAATCTTTATCAATCAACTACTATCATCATCATTGTTGTTTCAGCCATTCTTAACAACTCAATATGATCAGTTTCAACTATTCATGATATTACAATAATTTCAATTTCTTTTACACTTTACATGATCAAAATATCCTTTATAATAAAACTCAATGAGATAAGAGGCATATTCGTTTACTCTTATATTTTAGCATGTACTATCAAGATCATTACATCTTATATATAAAAGTAATGTCGGCATGTCACCAATTTATATCTCATGCTAATGATACGTCAATCGCAATTGATTCTGAACAACCTCTGAATATTCTACAACTATTCAAAAATACTCCTCCATAGTAGTTACCTTTTCAGAGTAATCACCCATATCATACTTCATTTGCGTTACTCTTATTCATCTCATAATTTTAACTATAGGGATCATAGATTTTCTCCTATACCATGTCCAAATATAGATTTCATATTTACTTAATCATATTGTTCACTAATATAACCACATTATTAAATATGTACTCATAATAATTGTTCGACATAACCTTGAGAACTACATATATCACTATCATTTGTTTCATTTTCCATATGTACATTTTAATCAATTTAGAATTACAGATGCATAGCCATCTTGAAATTTTGATCTTAAATTCACTAGCATAATCTTATACCAGATCATAAATTCCAAGCTCAACTTTTCAATTCCATTTTGCATGTACACCTTAAATCTTGTCATTTCCACCCCTTTCTCTATTTCTTTTTCAGTCAATTCATAAAAATATTTTTACATCCATATCAATTCAAGTACATATCTACAATAAAATTTCGTTACCAAATTCGCTGACATAGCCACAAATATTGAATCTATGTCTAACATATCGGACCACGTAATATTCCTTATTTCTAAATATCCACAACTTTCCTTATCTTACAATCTGACAAAACACCATTCTTCTCATTGTTTCTAATAGTCTAAACTTTTAACGAAAGTTCATACATGTGACTCATGTGGTTGCAATTGCTAGGATTCTATACTCATCAACAACCTTCTCTAATGATGAGGAATCAGGTGCAGTAGATCCTTGCAAAACTCCTCATGTTCTTTTACGAGGTGACATTTTACCCCTTCAATAAGACTATTTTTTAGTTTACTTTCATTTTGAATCTTATTTCCTACATATATGCATGATATGCATGTCACTTAATGCAATCAATCAATTTACAATGTAAACAATTTGTCACATATCACAATAATGCATAACACAACGTATTCTAAACCTAGGACTCTTTAAAGCCTAAGCTCTGATACAACAAGATGTTGGATCCGGTTTCCAGAGCCCAACTATTTAGAACATCATAAGACATGAGCGTATTATCCTATAGGGTTATTTCAATGGAATCTCTTTATCCATCATCAGTTCATCCTCATTCTCATAACATATCAAACCACAAAGCACTAGCCCACACTAGTCAAACACTCGAATAACCACTTGAATTCTTCTTAATAATTGTAGCTCCATTTCTCTAGTTTATTTTGAAACAATAATCATCTCATTCAGAGCTCTACCAATCAAGATATGATTAAAATACTGAAGTATGTTCATAACCTAGTCATGCTCTCCTAACTGATCCCTCACTTTCTTTTCATTAATCTTTCTCAAATCAAGACTAAGGCTATCAATTTTTATAAAGATATACAAAAATATGTTAGGAATCTATTGGTTGAAGAATAACTTCATTTGGAGGTCGGATGATAAAGTTATGGCCAAAAGAATCAAACATGATTATGTCCTTAATCATATTGTACCTATCTTGGGACAATTGGCATAACTTTCACTAGGAATATCGGATTAAGATCATTTTAGGATGGTTTCGAAGAGGACTTTGAGATCTAAAACTTTTGGTGAAGACCCCAACGATATATTTTGTCATCTAGAGGGTCAAAATCGTGAATTTCCAAAAGTGTATAGTGTATGTCCGTTAAATGGACATACACCTGTACCTAACGAACATACATGGGATCTGTAGCATTTTCTGGATCCATAAAGGTCCATTTAATGGACCTAATGCCCGTTTAACACACATGGACTAGGTTGGGGGTGTTTTAACATCGAAGAAGGTCCATTTAATGCACCTAAAGTCTGTCTAACGGATATACGTGACATAAAACTCCATCCAAAGCATCTCCAATGGTTCCTACATCCATTCTAACATCACTTTTACTCATAATCTTCCCAAATTCACTTCTTCTAATGCAATACCACTCCTTAAACATCCAATTACCAATTTGGTTGCATTAGAATGACAAATATCAACTCAAATTACTCATCACATACAACAAATTCTCATTATTACTATAGTTATTCTATATATGCACCCTATGCAGCATCACCTATTGTAATGATCGGATCTCTTACCTCCGATGCCTAAAACTTTCATACTTCATACCATTGGAAAGCTAAGAGGATAATCTACAACTTATAAGAAGATAACTTTGCCTTATTCAGCCCAGATTAATACATTTGTCCCCATGAAGTCAGAACACAATTTCTACACCTATGAAAGGATTGAAATGCAATATACCAATTTTGAGAATCACAATCCAAACACAATCATATTTCATTAATGAACCCAAACAGAGTTTATACAAGCTTTCATTACACATCAACATACACATCACTAACTTAAAACAAATTACAAAAAGATGCTTAATGTTGATATGCCTATAAAGCTATCCAAAATGTTCACTAACTTAGTACAAAAGTCTCTAACTATCTTAGAGTTTATGATGCCTTGCAAGGATTGATAACCGTCCTATTCTACCCCTAAGATGGGAATAGTGGAGTGAGCTACACAACTCAGTGGCTAAAATATTTATAGCCATCGATAATTAACCACAAATTCAAGCATATGTATGTATGTGTGTGTATATATATATATATATACACATACATTCTCTATCTACTCTAGCAATTCAAGCATTAATCAATTTAGCTCAAAACCCATAACACATAACATAGACTTTAGCCATTAAAAATAACAATCAAATGCATCGTACTTGGCAATTCAAAGATGCAATGCACAAATAAATGGCTCAAGGGTTCCACGGAAATAGAATGAAGAAACTGAAGTTTACATCATGAACAGAATGAGTCCATTTTTGGAGCTCATATGCCACAAGTAGGTAGCCAGGAGAAGACTCTTGTCAATGTGCATATGACGAACAGAATGGTTCCACTCTCGCCTAAATAAAAGCACATAATCATGCTCAAATCATTTTATAATATGCTCATACTTTCATGCTTTTTCTTCTTTTCATTTATACAAAATGTTATAACCTTTTTCAAGGCATAACATAGTCATCAATCATTAAGCAATTTCCATCATTCACAAACAAGTCAAATTCAAGCAATTCACATACACACATAGGTAAGAATTTGCTCAATTTCACAACAATCATAAATACATTACCCACCTAAATCATTTGCAAAAATCCAACTCGAGATTGTCTTTCCTCTTGCTCTCGGGTAAGATTCTCTTGGTTTCCTAAAATAACCAGGGTTCCATTCAAAACAACATTATAATAAAATTATAAACTTCAAATATCACAAAAATACAATAAACACAAATTAAGCTCAAACTTAACCTACCCATAGTCCATCTAGGTTAGAAAACCCAAGACTTAGTTTAGAAACCCTAGGAATCAAATGAGTTACTTCTTCCTCTTCTTCTAACACAACACCCACTCTCTCTCTAGTCCCTTCATTCTTAACACAACCCATTTATTTAATAAAGCAAGAAGAAAAGATGATTAACTTACCTTAACAAGCTTGATTTCTTCTTTTTTCTTCTTCCTTCAAAGATTCTCTTGCACACTCTCACGAACTCTCTCTCTTCTCCTCTCTTCTTTCATGTTTTTTTCTTCTCTCTTTAGCTTCTCTCTTTCTTTCTTACTTAAAGACCATTTATTTGGTCTTTTTCCCCCCATTTTACCCTTCATTTACTTTGTCCATGCCATTTTACCCCTCATGTATATTAAAACTAACATCTTTTACTTCTAACTCCTTCAAAAACTCCAGACCTATTCTGATCAGGTAATTGAAGGAATTTGATAACACTTCCTTCTAGAAAAATATTCCTCACTGTCTTAAGTTTCTAATGACATCAAAATTATTAAATTTGGTTCAGAAATTTGAAAGTTATACCCCAAAAGTTTTTGGAATGTTCTGATACTGAAACAATATTATATACTCAAATTTCATCTAAAAATTGAAATTTTTAGAAACTGAATTAAACTTTATTTCATTAGACAATTTGTAGCACTGTCTCTCTAGTTTACTCGAAATCAAGAATCATCTCATTTGGATAATTAGAGAAAAAGTTACGGTTAAAACACCAAAGCATACTCAGTGAACATGTTTCAACTACATTTTCCAGCTTATAACTTCCAACATTTCATACATAACCCATCTTGTACCTAAACTATCTTTTCTACTTCATTTCAAATTCAAGAATTCTCATTTTTCTTTACACATGAATAATAGCCAACAATTTCTCATTTAATAGTTCTAACTTCCAAGAAAAGTTCGGGTCCAACATAATATGTCATCATTAAAAGACAACCAGTAAACCATTTGATGGTAAGATCATAACTCCATTTAATGATGATAATGCATGATAAATACCGTCTTTATTTAGCAATTCAATTCTAAATATGCAGCTGCACATTCAGCCATTAGAAACCAAAATTCCCTTTCATTTCTTTAAGAATTTTGTTTTAATATATTTAATATAGTTAATTAAATTAAGCCAAAGTCTAGTCCATTTCTAAATGTTCATTTAAACTTTTAATTAACCATTAATTAGAGCAAGCCCAGCATTCAATCATGGGCTTCAAAACCTTCATTTATATTTCTTTCTTTGCTTGATAACCTTCCTTGAAGCTAAGTGGGGAATCTTATTGGACTTATATAATTCAAGCTCTAATAAGCCCATAATTAATTTAATCTCATTAGAATTAATTATGGCTGATTAACTAAATGTCATTCCACTAAAGACAATTAGTTTAACTCTTGAATTACAAAATATTATGAGAGCACATATTTCAAATAATATGTCCAATTGCAAACCCTATTATGAACCTTATTATAGCCATTCGTATAATAAAGGATAAAATTACTGTTTTGCCCTTATGTTGGTTTTTTCTTCCAGATCTACCATTTTACTCTATATGGTGATTAACACACAAGATCTCATCTTGGTGTTACGACTTGATGGTAGCTAGTCCATCAAACTCCTAGTGCCAGTTTAATCACCAATCTCCATAAAATATCTGGAAGTGATGATATCACTATAAACTCTTCATTTGAGTGAATGTTTCCTAATACATGTTTTAATTAATAATTCCAACATGCATATACTAGATTAATACTCCAAAAAAATCCATTCCGATCATAACAAGAATTGCAATGAAACACATATGAGTTCACCACTAATCTAGATTGTGATCCATAATAAACAAATGCTAAAATGTATGTTTTAAGATTAAAGTAATGGCCTACTTTACTCTTGAAAACATACTTGATTCTAGATTCATTTAATAGTACCATTATCGATAGTCGACTACTATCATGATATGAAACTCATCATTCCCTTGAAGTAAACTCCTTTACTTAAATGGAGATAAATGCAACACTATAGTCTAAACAATAATCAAGTGACCAATTTGATTACTCAACTATAAATCCATTATTTTAGATTCTTATAATATATATGTTTCCTATATATCTCTATGTATATGTATATTACTTACAAAAGAATCTTGATACCTTATGAATAAATATATAATGCTCATAAAAAACCAAACTCTTTTGTTTTATTAATAATAAATAATTTTATTACAAAACTGTAACTGAAGAAAATTAAGTTACATGTAAATGCACTTGCTTTCCAAGGAACTATATTTACATAACTCCAACAGATTTTTTTTGAAAAGTTAACGTTTGTATTGTTTAAAAAATAAATTCAACAATGCTTTTTCCATCACAAATATCTTCAAAAACACATTATCACAAAAACCCATTAAATTTAGGTCTTTGGAAGATTAATAAAATATGTCATGTATCTTTAGAAATAACAAAGAATTCTCTTATATTTTAATGTGAATTTTAGAAGGTGTTTTATAAATTAAGTAATAAGTCTAATTACAAATAGGTTCGAATCATGGAAGTAGCCTCTTTGTACAAAATATAAAGGAAAGACTGCATACATTGATAACCCTCCCAGACCCTCGCACTATTTACGTTGATGTTGACAAATAAGATATTTAGCCTTTTACAAGTTAGTACCTCAAATTTTTGACAAGAATTCTGAACAAAGTTAAATATAGACTCTCTTGTTCATCAAAATTGGATAGTTTTATCTCACATTCCTATGGAGTGTTAATTAAATTATTGTCCAACATCTTGAACTTCTTAAGCACCTCCTTTGTATAGCTTTCTTGACTTGTGAAAATGACACCCTCCATTTGCTTTACCTTAATCTTAAGTAATATGACATCAACCTATGCCACTCATCTTGAGTTCTTGGGTTATGAAAATTTTGAGCTCTTTAAACATCTTTGGTTTTTTGCCTGTGAATATAAGATCTTCCATATGAATATTAACAAAAAATCATCTCTATCCTTTTTAACATAAAGATGATGTTATCGTAATCGTATAGTAAATCCACTCTCTTAGAAATAATTATCAGTTCGACTATTAACATGTGTAATTGCATTATAATTTTAGTATGAATTTGAGAGTATTTAGTTGTACTTTTAGGATTTTTATATAACCTGATACTTAATTTTATCTTATATTTTATTTATAAGTCTTATTTTAACTCTTTAATGTATGAGTGAATTTGAACAATTTCGAGCTAGGTCAGAGAAGTTTTATACTAATTTTAAAAGAATACGATTTTAACATGGTCCCATACTTAATAATGTAACTTAAACACAGTATCGTGTTCAAATTGTATAGCTCAAGGGTGTATTATGCTTCTTTTACATCTTGGCGCATAAAGGACACATAGTGTGAACATGTCCACATAGAATTACCATGTTGCAAAAGGGTATATATTACTTCTTTAACTATTTATATGAAAAATGTAGCCTAAACATAGTCCATTCTTACTTAACATGACACCTACACAATATTATGTCCAGGCTCATATTCTACCAAGGTGTCTCATATGCAAAACAGAAGTCGAAGAAATCCAATTAAGGTCAATATGGTACCATATTTTAAAACCTATGTTGGTATTGATTTCTATATGAAAAATGTTGATAAGGGAGCAAAACAACACAATAGGCCAACATATTCCCATATTTAACCTATTTTTTACTAAAATTGTAGAGTTTCACCATAAAAAGACGAAAAAAGAGAAGGGTAAGAGAAAGAGGCATTTGGGAGGACTAGAAATCAATGACAAAGAAAGGATACTCAAGGGTACATCAAAGATAAACAATTTTAGAGGAAAGCAAGATTCCATAAGGATCAATTTAGAAAATCATGATTCAAGAGCCATAAAAATTAATTCATTTATCTTATTTTCTTTGTTGATTTATTTTAATTAATTATGAACTAAATTATGATATATATTCAAATAGAATAAATCCTAGACATACGTTTTTAATTGATTTCTTTAATTTTGATGAAAGATTCTAATTCTTGAGAATTATTCATGTTTATACTATATTGAATTGCAATATTCTAGTGATAATTTATTAATTGACATATCATTTTGGGGTATTTTTGGAGCATATTGGATGAATATTATTCTAATTATGGTATTTTTACATTGTTTTTATAGGTTAGGAGATGTGGAGTTATTTTGGAGAAAAGAAGCTAAAATTGGCTAAATTGGAGAAGAATTGCACAAGGAATTTAATTGAAGCTGAAAATCCCTATGTTATGTGTTGGGTCCGATCACACAGCGTACCCAGGGGCCGATCACACAGCGTCCTCCCATTAATTAGTATTGTCCGTTTTGGTATTTTTTGGGAATTGATCCCTCAACCTCACGATTTTGTAGCGTTTAAACGCTCGCCTCTTATCATTGAGCTAAGTTAGCTCAAT
>JANVCQ010008019.1:0-13315 GCA_025531925.1 Erythroxylum plowmanianum | reverse complement strand
TCCTTAAGCCAACGACCCTCTCTTCTTCTTTTCTCACTTTCCTTTTCTTTCTTCTTCTAATTTCTATACTTAAGCCTTAAATGAATGGGCAAAGACCATTATGCCCCTCCATGCAATGCCTTAGCCTCCCAAACTTAAGTGAACTTCCTATAATGCCCTCAAATATTTTTACTCTTTCAACAACACTTACACCAAACTAACCTCAATTATATCTTAATTTTCCACTAACACTTCCAATTCAATCAAACTAAACAATAAATCAATAAATCAACATAATTCATGCTTAATAACATCAATAAGGAAAAAGTTGGGGACCCAACAGATATTTGGTTAAAACCTATATGATTCCCTTATAATAAAGAGTTATAATTTCCTATATTCAAGATATGGAATTCTTTTCTAGACCTAGTGAAATGAGGGTTCTTATAAGAGTTTAAAGTGTGGATTCAAGTTCCTCCACCATCTTGCGATTTTTAGGATCCTAATAGTAATTAATTACTTGTTTATGCCCTACAACCAATTAATTGGTTAATTATTTTTAACTTAATTAGTTAAAAATATTTTTCGCAAATGTAATATAATGTAATTTTGTGGCATGAATTCTTTAGATATAAGTCTCATTTTAAAAGTTTGAGACTAGGCTTTTTATAATGAGCCATAGATATAACATGATTTTAGTTCTAGGTTCAAGCATTTAATATTATAGATGCTAAAATGAATTAGAGGTGTGACATAAGTTTGGGTTCAAGTATTTGAGACTAAGCTCGCTACTATGGATTGTACATATAATATTGTTATGGGTTTAAACTTCCTCTCTTCACATTTATTGAATTAAATGTTAGAGACCTTTTTGGAAATTATCCTATGATGATTAAGTTAATAAATTTAAAGAGATAAAATATATTTTTTTTGAAAAGTGAGAGAAAGATATAATATTTAGTAAGAGAGACTGACTATTAAATGAGTCTCCAATTCTTGATAATCATGATTGTTTTTAATACTATTATAGGTTTATTGCATGGTTTCGCTTGCCTTCAACTTATAGTTGTTTGGGTTTTATTCTAATTGTAACCTAAAAGAGACTTGATCTATATTTATCAATTGCCCTCGAATTTTAACCATATAATTTTTGTAAGCTTGAATCTTTCACTCTACAATTTTGAGTTCAAGCACGTACATTAAACTCACATTAGGTATGCTCTATTTATGAGCCTGTTGTCTTGCAGGGTCATAATATTATAGAAACTCATCAATCTGTTACTTGGTGTTGAGCCTAAGGTGTTTCATTTGTCGTTATGGCTTACACTTTTTACTTGTTGTTAGGCTTTAGCTATTTAATTTTTTTTATGATTGGAGTTTTGTTTATCACAGAGCCTGGTGTTTTGATTGAATTTAGGTTTGAGGTGCATTTCATTACCTAGCCTGAGGTGTTTTCTTATCATTAGACTTAGTATTCTTCTTGACATTAAACTTACTATTTCATTTGGTGTTAGGGTTAAGGTATTTCACTTGTTAATAGGCCTGAGATATTTTACTTATGGTTAGGTCTAGTATCTTGGTTGGTGTTAGGTTTACTCTTTTACATAACATTAGGTTGAATTATTTTTTTTATCTTAAGGTATAAGGTATCTACTCAGTATTAGGTTTAGTATTCCACCTGACATTAAGTCTAACATTTTTCTTGGTATTAGGCTTACTATTTTGCTAAATGTTAGGCCTAAGGTGTTTTACTTATCATTAGTACTGAGATATCTTGTTTATCGTTAAGCTTTACATTTTACTTGATATTAGATTTAATGCTTTGCTTGGTGTTAGGTTTGATATATTTTTTTTAATGTTAGGTTTGATGTTTCATTTAGATTGGGCCTCGTGTTCCACTTGATGTTTGAACTAATTTGATGTTGATGTTAGGCCTAGTCTTTTTCTTGTCATTAAACTTGAAGTTTCTAACTTGTCATTAAGCCTAATGTTTCATTTGACATTAAGTCCAATATTTTGCTTGGAATTAGTTTGACGTAGGTACTTAATTTTGTTCCACAATTTTTTCCATTTTAATTTGTTTCTTTGAAAACAATAAAAATAATAAATAATGTTTTCAACTTAGTTTTATTTCATAACCTTTTCATTAATTTCAACTATATTATATTGTTTCCATTTTTCCAAAATTTTCTTATTTGAATTAATTGTATTTGTTTATTTTTAATTATTTCTAGTTAGAAGAGTTAATTTTAATTGTACTTGAATAGTTTTAATTATGATTAACTATTTTTAATTTAATGTTTGTCTCAATTTTAGTTTAATTATTTTTTATATTTTTAATTAATTTTTTAAAGAAAAAAGAAAAAACAACTTTATAATGAAGTAACAAAAAGGAAAAAATGTAGAAATTATACGAATTGGAGATGATCTTGCACAAAATGACAAAAAAGCCAATATAAAAAGCAAAGATTAATAAGAGCCTAATAAAATGTTTCATAAACAAGACAGAAGAGAGGACACAAATGGTGAAGGGAGGGAAATGACTAGTGAAAAAAGGAAACAGAGGGAAATAAAGCACTAGCTGCAAAAATAACACCTGAAGAAAACTATTAGAGCATTCATGAGAGGGCCATAACCACTATGAGAAAGAAAGGACAAAATACAAAAACATACAAAACAACTATGAATGAGATGGAAGAGATGAGATAGAAAGAGCAAAAAATAAGAATGCTAGATATGATAAATATAAATTTATAAATAAAAATACAGTGACACCATAATTATGAGATTCATAATGTATTTATAAAATATCCCTAAATTGTTCTTAATCATTTTTCTATTAATACTTGGCATCAATAGAGGGTAAAAACACTAGCATAGGTTATGTTTCTTTCTTATGAATGAAGTAGTTGATCTTAAATACTAAAGTACATAGATGCTTAAAAAAATATATAAATACTTGTTAGAGAACAAGTTCATTTATTTAACCTAATATAAAATACATTTAAATGATTATTTGTATATTTATGAAAATTCTCATTTATTGATTTGTATAATTGAATTTTTCACTTGAAAATTTCAAAATACCCCATATAAAGATTGCTATATTTTGATACTAGATATATCTTATTATGGTTAAAGATAGTTCAATTTGTACTCATTAGATAAACTATATGAGGGTAGTTGAGTAACTAATATAGGATTCATCACCTTAAAAATGACTATGAAATTTTTTTGTTATTTTCAATTAATATTAGTTTAGAAAATCCTTGGCTAAATGAAATGATACTTTGAAAAATATTTTTCAAATGCTATTAATTGAAACAAGTACTAATGGTGGAGAACTAACATGATTAAACTCAGATACATTAGACATTAATTCATGCTCTATGTTTAATCAAAACATTATGTGATGAAAGGAATCAATTATATAAAAAATGCATGTAAAGGTTAGTCAAAATCACTTTTAATATTTAGGTGGTCATAACAAGTTGCTAAATTCCAATCTTGATCTATAAATATAAATTATTTAATTAAAAATTAAATATAAATTATAAGATTTTAATTTATCTAGTCTTCAATATAATGTATAATTATAATTTATATCTATTTCCAACAATTCAAGAACATAACGGGTTACGTATAAAGAATGGTTGAGGAAGAAAATTGTGTTTTAATCAAGTTGGTTGGACTTAATTGTAAAGTTTGAGAAATTTTAGTATTAAATATTAGATATTTAATAATAAGGACCAATGAGAGATATTGGATCTTATTTGGACCTAATTCTTATTTAAATATAAATAATTATAATTATAATTAAAGTATAATTAAAATAGGGGGAGTGTATTTTGTCTTAAACCATAATCACCACCATTATGTTATAATTTTAGTTGTTTTTGATATAAAAAGGGTGAATGTTGAAATATTCCACTCTAACGACCAACATATGTATACCAAAGTTAGGTTTTTGAGGGAGGACATGAGCTTTACAATAACATTTGTATATGGTTCAAATTTTAGTTTCCAAAAGAGAATCCCAAATCTTTTATTCAAGCTATTTGGTTGGTAATACGTGGTTCTAATAGCACCTATTTTGGTAAGATGATCAAGGAAATTTTTGTTTAAGGAATCACTCAATGGAATTCATGGATTATATGGATAAGCTGGGAATCATAAATTTAAGTTTTGAAGGATGTTTCTTCATTTGGAGTAATCTTATTAGAAAGAAAATTAATAGGGATATAGTAGATGTAGAATTTTTAAACTCATTTTTGGAGCGCAAAGAACTTTTTTAAAATCCAAAAGTTTATGATGGTTCACTAGTCTTAGTGCAAAATTTCCTTAAACAAGGCAAGAAAAAGGTACTTTTTCAAATTCAGAAACTATTTAGCAAAATATGAAGAATTTATAGATGTAGTTAGGAGAGGGATGGCTAAGGATGTCTACAGGTATAAATCTTTCATATATGTTAAGAAGTAGGTATACAGTAAACAAGAATTAAAATTGTTAAAAATTTGAACTAGTTCATTCACGTTGCTGCTGATTAAACAAATAAAATGAATCCTAAAAACATACAACATAAGGTGTATAAGCATCCAGGTGATGAGTTATGGATAAAGAAAGAGAAAAGGGCTCCTAATTTTTATTATAGAACCTTGTTTCATCAATATTCCTTTATAAAATAAAGATTAAGGGTGCATTAGATGAAGGGAATAAAAATACATAATTCCATCATAGATAGAAAGAATATTAATAGGATTAACTGCTTAGTTAGTTAAAACTTTGATCTAATCTCTACCCAATCAGGGCTCCTAAAATGGCTTTCTCCCATTACAAGGATTACCTGGTCATATAAATATAGAGTAAGTCTCTAGGTCATTTTCTAAAATCCTTCATTACTAATCAATTTGCACCTGAGACCATTTAGTACCTAATTGCCTCATTTGGTCCTAATGTTATTGACCTAGTGGTTTTGAAAATGAACTGTGATAAGACCTCAGGACCTGATGGTTTGAATAGAGTGTTCTTTTAGAAAGCTTCACTATATTTAAGGATATAATGACTAAAATAGTATTAGAGACTTTTGATTCAAGTAAGATGCTTATAAAAATTATAAAAACTTTCTTTTTTCTTATCCCTAAGAGCCCTAAACTGAAATCCTTTGGGGAATCCAGATCTATTTCTTGTTATAACTTTCTCTCTAAAATTATAGAAAAATTTTTAAATAAGAAGATGAAGAAGGCATTGAACTATATCATTGATCCTATATAAGATGTTTTTTAAAGGGTATAAATATAGAAGATAATTTGTTTCTTGCTCAAGAATTTTTCAAGCGTTACTTTAAAAGAAACTCCTAAAAAATTGTGTAATGAAAATAGATCTACATAAATCTTATGATTTGATTAGCTATCTCTTTGTCAACAAGGTTCTCAAGGTCTTTAATTTCCCTAATAAGTTTAGAAAGCGGTTAATTACAAGTGTCACTTTTGCCTTATATTAAATACTAGTTAATGGTGAGACAATTAGGCTATTTAAAAGGAAGAAGGATAATAGGCAAGGGTTCCCTTTATCCCTTTACATATCTGATAGAGTGTCGTAATGCTAATCAAAATAAAATTACTAGATTACTACTATAGTTGTGGTGAGTTTAGGTCGATCCCACAGAGAGTGCGTGTAAAGTTGTTGAAATGAAATTAATCGATGTATAGGTTTAGGGGGTTTTGGATTTTTCAAAAAAAAAAAAAATTAGACTGATAAAAAAATTAAAAAAAGCATGCAAAAATGATAAAATGGGGAATTTAGTAGGTACCCAATTCTTTGGTTCTATCTTAGCCTACACCCTACTTAAACATATTTCATTGATTTGTTGCTCTCTAACCTCTCCTAGCAACTATTACTCGTGATTTAGTGATTAACCCGAGTTTTCCCTTAGGTAGTATTTAATCAAGATACGATCTTTAATTAAACCTAACTCCTAAATAACCTAGCATACGATCTCTAGAGTCAATTAGGTAGTAGCATTACGAATCAGAAAAATCAATTAATCAAGGAAACAACCACATATGATGTGTCATTTAAGTTAGGTTATGTTATCCCTAATGATTATGAATCACTAGTCGCTACACATGAATTTCAATATAACTACTGGAGTTATGTAAGTATAGTGCCCTAGAAAGCAAGTGTATTTATAGATAACTTAATCTTCTTCTAGTCACTTTTGTAATGAAAATATTTATTATTAACAAAACAAAAGAGTTTGATTTTATTTATATGAGCATTATATAACTAGTCATAATGTGCCAAAATTCTTTTATAAGTAATATACATATATATGGAGATGAATGGGAAACATGTTTATTATTAGAATCTAAATTAGTTGATTCACAGTTGAATAATCAAGTTGGTCACCTAATTATGGTATACCCTGTAGTGTTGGGATTTATCTCCATGTAAATAAAGGAGTTTACTTCAAGGAATGATGAGTTTCATATCATGATAGTAGTTGACTATTGATATTGGCACTATTAATTGAATATGGAATAATGTATGTTTTTAAAGATTAAAGTAGGTCATTCCTTTAATCGTAAAATATACATTTTAGCATTCTTTTATTATGAACCACAATCTTGATGAGTGCTGAACTCTTATGTGTTTTATTATAATTATTGATATGATTAGAATAGATTTTTACAGAGTATCAATCTATTGTCTACATGTTAGAATTATTAATTGAAACATGTATTAGGGAACATTCACTCAAATAAAGATTTTATATTTACATCATCACTTCTAGATGTTTTATAGAGATTGGTGATTAAATTGGCGCCAGTAGTTTGATGGACTAGCTGCCTATCAAGTCTTAACACTAAGACGAGATCTTATGTGTCAATCACCATATAGACTAAAGCTGAAAATCTAGAAGAAAAAACCAAAATAAGGGCAAAACAATAATTTTACCCTTAATTGTGCGGATGGCTATAATATGGTTCATAATATAGTTTGCAATTGGACCTCTAACTTGAAACATGTGCTCTCATAATATTTGGTAATTCAAGAGTTTAGTTAATTGTCTTTGGTAGAATGACATTTAGTTAATAAGCTGAAATTAATTATAATGAAATTAAATTAATTCCAGGTTTATTGGAGCTTGAATTATATAAGTCCAATTAGATTCCCCACTTGGCTTCTAGGAAAGGTTATCAAGCAAAGTAAGAATAATAAATAGACGTTATCGAAAATAGGAAAGAAGAAAGGATCGAATTAGATTAAAAATAACATCGGAACAATTTATTAATTAAGAGTTAGTTAAATTGGATTTTAAGCTTATGATTAAATGATGGGCTTACTCTAATTAAGTGATAATTGGAAACCCAAAGTAACATTTAAAATTAAAACAAGATTTGTAAAGATAAAAAAAAAGAGGGCAAAAATTGTAACTACAATGATGTAGTTTTCAGTTTTATAGCCAAATGGACAACTGCACATTTAGCATTGAATTGCTAAATATGAGATGGGTTTTTATCATGCTTTATCATCATTAACTAGTTTAATGGATTCCTCATTAAATGGTTTAATGGTCTTATCATTAAATGGTTTAATGGTTGTCATTTAATGTTGGCATGTAGAAAAACATATAAACCTTTGTTTTCATTAAAGAAGGAGTAAGTGCATTTGTTGCTCTCTCTCCCTTCTTTCATCTTGCAACCGAAAATGAGAGTATCATTTTTATTTTTTGTCTTTTCATCGAGCCATATTAAACAAATGTGAATGTCTCATTTATGACTCTCTCTTTCATTTTTGATTAAGAGAATAAAGTGGTGCAAAAGTGGCCTCTCTTTCTTCCTTTGCTAAAATTGGTAATGAGAAGAGTCTCATTTTAGTTCTTTCAACAACTAAGGAAAACCTCTTCAATATTTCTTCTCCTTTCCCACCAAAGGATCTTGTTAATCAAGTTATCCATGTGGTAGATCAGATTGGATGAGGATACATTAAAGGGGAAAGGATAGAATAACGTGGAGAGGATACAACAGCGAGGAGTCAAAGTTGTAGCAAAGAAGTCAGTAATATTTCGATCTTGTTCTTACGCTATTTATTTTTCTAATGCCGTATCATGTATGGATTAATCATGCTGATTTGGTTATTTTGTTTCTGTTATTTTTTGATTTCGGAAAAAGTTTTTGAAATCAACCGTTTAGCCAAATCTATTGTGCTTTTGTGTTTTGATGCAACAATTGGTATTAAAGCCATTTTATCATGCATGATTCAGTTCCTATATGTTACATCGGTTGGAAATTATATTTTTGTATGCTATATATTTTATGTGATACAAATATATATGGTGTATGTTTTTCTCTTTTGGTTGTCTATAGAATATAGATTTACCTTGTAAGTTTTCTTCGTTTGGTTTGTAACAAGGAGGGTGGCCTATCATCGCCATGTTTCCTCTTTTTGTTCATTTTCTGTTTTTCTTGACATTGTAATCTACTAATTTATGTAATGTTGAAGATGAAGCAACCATGGATCAAAGAAAAGAATAGGTAATGGTTTTAGTTTATCCATTGGTGTAATAACAGTTTCGATTTTATGCGAAACAAGTTCTGGAATTTTTGTTTTCACCATGTCAATGTTGGTTGTACCAAAAACAAGTGCTGGAATTTTTGTTTTCATATTGACAAAGTTTCAATTTATAAAAAACAACTGTTGGAAATTTTGTTTTCCTTTTGACAAAATTTGGTTTTACAAAAAACAAAAAGTTTTGTAAAATAAATTCCATTACACACTTTTTATTGTATGGGTCGGATCATGTGAGCGAAGAATTCGAAGCAGAAGAACCATGTCTAAGACTTTTTTATAGGCCAAAGAGCCTTATATTTTTTTTATGTTCTAAAATGGACAATCAAAAGTAGTGTTTTTATTCATGAGATGAATGGATGGATGGATGCTAATAATATGTGATAGTATGCCATTTATAATAATTACCATCCCTATGCTTTGCCATGCTTTCAATATTTATGAGATATATAATGAAATAATATAGGATGATGAATAAATTGCATCTAGATAATATCGTATCTATTAAAACTTAAAGCCCAAAAAGATTGAGTGGGAGAGGGCACTCATGTAAGAGTCTACGGTCTCCATATGATGGCCCATTTGCATGTGGTTAAATGGTACTCTCCACTAGAGAACATGAATCCTAGATCTGGCAAATGTGACCTCCTTTAGTGGATGAATGAAATGGTTACACACTCAATATGTTTTATCAATAACTTGCCTACTGTAGCTCTATTGATAAATGTATGGACCAAATTATGATGCTTGTTAAAAAGCTAGGCATGAAGATGCTTGGTAGCTTTTTCAATGGAGGGTCCCAGTTTTTCTTTTAATGAATAAGATGGCCCACCATCACTTAGTCTTTTATAGATAAGAAAAATAACCATCGTATAAAGATTTAATTTTTTAAGTTTTGTTAAATCTATAATCATGCATACATGCATCATGATTTTATATAAAGTTCCAATATTATTAACTAGTATACTCATTCTTTAATAATTTATTTTTTAGACATAATTACCACAATATGAATCCACTCAATAACAAATAGGAAAAAGAAGAGAAATTTAATGAATGGAGATGTAACCTTGACATTGTTCTTCAATATGAACAAATTTAATAGGTATTAATAGAAAATGAGCCTGCAACTCCAAGTGGAAATTCAACTTATGAGCAAGTCCAACAACATGAGCGATGGCAGAATGCTGATAAGACTACTAAGTGCTACAGTCTGGCTTCTATTAACGGAATGTTGCAAAAGTAAATTGCATGCATGAAAAATGCCGGTGTAATGGTCCATCATCTACATGAGAAGTTTGGTGTAAGGACCAGGTGTATAAGTGTGAAAGCTATCCAAACCTTTCACAATCTTAGACCAAATCCTGGTGAACCAGTGCGAGATTACATGCTCAACGAAATCTCTGTAGTTACAAAGGCTAAGATGCTTGGGGCGGATATAGTTGCGAAAATGATTATGATCATTAATAGCTTAAAATCTTCTTTTCAACAATTTAAGTTAGACTATGAGACCAATACCAAGGATTACACCTTGAGTGAGTTAATGAATACCCTCTAGAGCACGAAGGAGATATTAAATATCAAGGCTAATGGGACCGAGGCTAATGTAGATTCTTCTTCTAAGCCCAAGGGTAAGGGCAAGGAAAAATAGAAGGGTCCAATGAAAAAGAGGGCTGAAATAGGGGTTAAGGTCCAACTCAAGAAAAAGAAAGCCAAAGAGAACATCAAGGGAAAGTGTTTCCACTGTGGTGAGAAGGGTCAGTAGAAAAGAAACTGTGCAGTCTCCCTTAAGTCCCTCAAAAGCAAACAAGGTATGGGTTTCCTAAGTTTGTTAAGATCTAGAAATGTGACAAATTCATCTGATTCTTAGATACTAGGTTCAAGAGTCATTGATCATGTTTGCAATACTTTGCAGGGGTTCCAGTAAAGGAAAAGACTACCTAAAGGCTAATTTTAAGTCAAGATAGTAGATGGATCCTAAGTTTTGGCAGATTCAGTAGGAGTAGTTATTTTAGACTTTCGTAGTGGTTATAGGACATATTTAGAGGATGTATATTACATCCCAATGATTGTAAGGAACATGATTTCTATTTTTTGTTTAATAAAATATGGTTATTCCTTATATTTTGAAAATATTGTTTCAATATATGATAACAAAGATTTTATTTGTAATGCGATAATTAAATAGGGATTGTTCTTTATAAAAGCTATGACAGGCTCATTAAACACCACAAAATTAATAAAACCAAGACAATCTAATGACTCTAGCATTAATTCAAAATATCTGTGGCACTTAAGAATATGTCATATCAATAAGAAAGGACTTGACACGTTAGTGAAGGATGGGATCTTTGCAATCTTAGAAAATGATCCATTACCCACTTGTGAATCTTGTATTGAATGGAAAATGACCAAGGCCTCATTTCCTTCCAACGGAAACAGATCTAAATCCACATTGGACCTAGTACACATTGATGTGTGTGGGCCCATAAATGTACAAGTTAGAGGAGGATATGAATACTTCGTAACCATTATAGATGATTACTCAAGACATGGCTATTTGTATTTGATGCATAAAAAGAGTGAGTCCTTTGAAAAGTTTAAAGAATTCAAAGCTAAAGTTGAGAAGCAGCTAGGTAAGGCATTAAAACAACTTCGATTGGATCGAGGTGGTGAGTACTTATCTAGAGAGTTCCAACAATTTCCAATTGACAATGTAATTGTTTCCAATTTGTCAGCTCCTCAAACATCTCAACAGAATGGTGTAGTTAAGAGGAGGAGTAGGACTTTATTAGAAATGGTAAGATCAAGATGTCCTATGCTAGCCTTTCAGAATCGTTATGGGGATATGCCATACAAATGACAACTTATCATCTTAACTTTTCTCCATCCAAATCGATGCCTAAAACACCTAAGGAGTTATGGACTAGTCGAGTGCCTTCATTGCAACACTTAAGGACTTGGGGTTGCCCAACCCATGTTCTAAGGTTTAATCCAGAAAAATGGAACCAAGGTCAGAAGTATGTTTGTTTGTAGGATATCCTATAGGTACACGAGGGTAGCATTTTTACAGTCCTACGGTCATGAAGGTATTTGTGTCGACAAATGTGACCTTTTTGGAGGAAGAATTTGTGAAAAATCACAAAGGAAGAAGTGAAGTAGTACTAAAGGAGTTAGCTATTTCATCCAAACATAGAGTTGATTTGGATATAGCAGAATAAGAGTTGAAATGGATTCAAGAGTTGAATCAAAAGAGCAGTCTGAACATCAATTAGTGCCTAGACATAGTGGGAGGGTTTTGAGACAACCAGACGTAAGAGAAGGCATAACTACCATCTCGGACCAGGAAGAAATGGATCCCATTACTTATACACAGGCTATTATTGATGTTGATGTAGAAAATTGGCTCAGAGTGATGGAATTGAAAATAGATTCCATGTACACCAATGAAGTCTGGATCTTTATAGACCTACCACCAGATGTAAAATCCATAGGGTGTAAATGGATCTACAAAAGGAAAAAATGATCAGATGGAAAGGTAGAGGCTTTTAAAGCTAGATTAGTAGCTAAAGGCTATTCTAAAAAAAAGGGTATAGATTATGAGTAGAGTTTTTCTGCGATTGCCCTGCTTAAGTCGATAAGAATTCTTTTGGCCATAGCAGCATATTTCGATTATGAAATATGGAAAATGGACATCAATACTGCATTTCTTAATGGGTATCTTGAGGATATCATTTATATGGCCCAACCAGGAGGATTCATTGAGCATGGTAATGAGCATATGGCATGTAAATTGCAGAGGTCCCTTTATGGACTTAGGCTAGCATCTAGGTTTTAGAACATTATATTTGATAAGTCTATCAAAACCTATAGATTTATACAAAACCTAGATGAACCTTGTGTCTACAAAAGGATACAAGAAGGCAAGGTTATTTTCCTAGTTCTGTATGTCGATGACATTCTGCCCATTAGGAATGATGTAGAAATGTTATCTATGGTTAAGGATGGCTAAATGAACAACTCTCAATGAAGGATTTAGGGGAGGCTAACTATGTTTTAATGGTCAAACTTATAAGGGATTGTAAGAACTTTCAAAGGAATAAAACTTTCAAAGTAGCAAGAACCTAAGACCCAAGAGGAGGTCAATCAGATGTACAGATTCTAAAACTCACTGGAAGTAATCTTATTCTGACAAGATATACAGATTCTAATTTCCAATCAGATGTTGATGTAAGGAAATCAACTTCTAGTTATATATTTGTTTTAGAAGGTGGAGCCATAATCTGGAGGAGTGTTAAGCAATTTGTGTTGTTGATTCGACAATGGAGACTGAGTACGTTGCTATTCGTGATGCTGCACCCCACTTCTGGAGCCCAGCATTCGGAGACAATTTAACAGTCAAAACTCAATGAAATTTTTTTTAAAAAAAACAAATAACGCATATGCGAAAAATCGATAATCAAATCGACTCGATATATTTAAACAATTTTTTGTCACATAGATGTAAATATTATTAAAAACATCAGAGTTTTAGTCATTACTTCGGCCCATCACATAACACAAAGCTTGTTTTCAAAACATCTTTACATTTCCAAAAACTACCCCTTTTCTTTAATATAAGTAGAAACTACAAAATACAAAAATACACATGATACAATTGAATGTATATGCTTGATATGATTCTAATGTACAAAAAGTTCCTGAACTAACTTAATTACAAAAGTCTTTAACTATCTTGGAGTTCCAATGCCTTGCAAGGATCGCT
>JANVCQ010007823.1:0-13331 GCA_025531925.1 Erythroxylum plowmanianum | reverse complement strand
TCTAGAATTTTGACTCTTCTTTGACCAAAATATGGTGAATTTACCATTTTGCCCTTAGATTGTATGAAATTACCATTTTACCCTCCAAACTTTCCTAAATTTACAATTAAGCCCAAAGTTTAGAAATCTCCAAAACTTTTACTTTTATTTTGGTCCTTGGACTTTTGTAAATTATAATTAAGCCCCTTAACTTTATAAAATTACGAATTGGTCCTCCAAGAATTGAAAAATTACATATAAGTCCTTTAACTTTTAACAATTTGCAAATAATCCCTTATGTACATCAACTTTTCCAATTAAGCTTTCTAAGTATCCAATAAGTCTATAAATCATGTCTAATCACCACTAAGGCATTATAACATATTTAACTTAGCTTCCATAGTCATATCCATCCAATGAACTCGATTTTACACACTTATAAGCTTATATGTCAGAAATGTCCGAGATTTCGCTTACCGATGAACTCTAAGTTCATGTAAGGGCATATAACATTATAAATCATGGGCATATATGCTAAAAGGATTCAAACTCATCTTTGAACTCATATACAACCATGTATATATCAAAATATAGTAGTATCTCCAAATACAGAACAATCACCCAAGGGCTCAGAAAGTCCGGCATTACATAAATATCACACTCTGTTTTATTAGTAATGCAGGGTACTCGATTTTAAGTATCTCAATAATTTTACCATAGTAATCCATCAACATCACTCGTTTCTCCCCAATCATCATTATGAGGAACTTTTCTCTCTCTTGTGTGCACATGCGACTTAAAATAATGTGAACAAAATGTACTTGCTTTCTCTACTAAATAAGCATTACATATTGGACCTTCAACTCTAGTCTTGTTTTTGACATTTTTAACTTATGCAAATACCTACATTACAATTAGGGTTATTACAATTATGTGATTAAAATATGCTACATGTTTTATTTAAATATTAAATATAATTATCTCTCAAATAGATACATCTATCGATATTCAACTGGACCAGCAAGTTTAGCCTTATGTGCTAATTGTACAGGTAGATGTTCCATAGAGTCAAAGAAGCTTGGAGGAAAAATCCCTTCTAATTTACATAAGATAACTAGAATTTCCTTTACTAGTTTTTCCATTTCAGCCAACTTTGTTTTAGATGATGTGAAGCTTTTGAAAAATAAACTTAATTCTATTACAGCTTCCCAAACCTTATTTGTTAGCAACTCCCGAAATGTAATTGGAATTAGCCTTTGCATAAACATATGACATTATGATTTTTCATCCTAAATAATTTGCTCTTCCTCATGTTCAAACACCTTGCCAATTTCGAAACATAACCGTAAGGAAACTTTATACTTTTTAACAATTCACACAAATTTTTCTTTTGTTTTTTGTCCAAAGTGCAACATGCTTTCGGATATTTACCGGTGTGAAGATCTTTATTTGATTCATTCCGTCTATAAAAAGGTTTCAAATTAGTTTGATTTTACGTTTTCCTTTGTCCTCTCTTCAATGTTCATTATGGTATTAAACAAATTGTCAAAAATATTTTTTCAATATTCATCACATCTAGATTATGACGTATCAAATTAGTTTTCCAATATGGTAAATCCCAAAAGATAGTTCATTTTCTCTAACCAAAATTTTTACTAATGCTTCTATTAACTTCTCCATATTCAAGTTCTGTAACTTTCAGTAACCTTAATTCATCAATCTCCTGTAATATCTCTTCCCCAGCTTTGTGAAGGAGGGGAGGTGTTTGTACCATCCTATTCTTAATGAACTTTTGTTTATTGCATCTAAATTGATGATCTAGAGGAAGAAATTTCCTGTGGTTGTCAAACCAAGATGTTTTGGCCCCATTAGGAAGAAAAAATGCATCATAATCATTGCCACAGTAAGGACAAGCCAATTTCCCTATTGTGCTCCATCTAGATATAACATACACAGGGAAATCACTAATAGTCCACATTAAAGCTGGTCTCAACAAAAAATTTTGTTTAAAAGACACATCATCTATCTCCACACCAAATTCCCAAAGATGATGCAATTCAAATACCAATGGTTGTAAGAATACATCAATTTATGCTTTGGATTTGTAGGGCCTGACACAATCACTATCAATAACATATATACCTCATTCACACGCATCCATGGAGGCAAATTATAAAGAGTAATTATGATTGTCTATTATAAATATTGTTGGTCAGATTAACTAAAAGGTTGGAATCTATCTATCGATAATCTCAACCTAACATTTTGACTTTCATCTGCAAACTCAGAATGGATGTTATAGAAATGTTTTTATGTGAGTGCATCCAATGGATGGCTCATTATTCCATATTCCTATTTATATTCATTAAGTCATCTTATGTGAGATGCAGTAACATTAAAGGCATATAGTCTTTAAAGTCTTGAAGTTAGCGGGAAATAATACATTCACTTTCGAGGTACTAATTTATGTTTCATAGTATGCTTTATAGGTTTGAACTTAGACTAACTACAAAATTTGCTCTCATGTAATTCCACATCATCTCCCCAATGCAGCATACATTCCAAATTGCAAAAATAAATTTTTTCAACTTGCAAACCAAGACTCCTAATAAGTTTCCTAATATTAGAAAAATTATTAACCACTGTATGATCAGGAGGCAATGATTCATTATACCAAGCAAGACTTTTGTCCAAACTTTGATCAAAAGTATGCCCTTTAGACTTTATGTTTAATATTCGAGCAATTGAAGATAATTGATTCATGGTCTCACAATTTGGCCATAATTCTTGGTTAGCTGATTTTGATAAGTCAAAAAACTTTTTTGCGTATGGGTTTGGTTCTTCTTAAAGATTTCTATTTTTTACTTAAAGGTATAACTGGCTACATCATAAACCATTTAGATATAAGGATTTTTAGTTGCACCCACATTATTTGTTATAAATCTAGTCCCCCTTCAAACCCATCCATATTTATTGACAAGTTTACTTCATTATCCTTTTAGGTGCTACAAATTAATGGCTCCCCATTTCGTGTCCACTTAAAATAATTTGGATCAAACTCTTTTGTTAACAAATAGAGATTCACTTCATTGATAGGAAGAAAACAAATATGTTACACTTTTTACAAGGAAATATGATCTTTGGATCATCCATATATGTAGGTTGAGAATATGCATAGTCAATAAAAGCTTCAACTCCCTCAACAAACTCAGGATTAATGAAACCATCAGGTGTTAATCATCTATACATCCAAGATCTATCAATATTATTCATTTATGCAAAATTGTTATTTAAAAAAGTGATTTCATAGTTAGATATAATAATTCCATATTAATCTTATAGAAAATTTAAGATTAATATGATTTCACAATTATATGATTTTACAGGTCTCTGACCATTTCTGCTCCAAATTAAACCAACCAATCCCATTATATGATTTCAAAATTAGAAAACTCAATCATAACGAAATCCACCTTAGTGATTAGACAATCACCACATTTTGAGTCATAAGAACCTTACAACTTCATAGAAAAATTAGAAGGAAAGATAAGGCTTTGATCTTTATTATCCTTAATATATCTTAACACCCTATAAGCAAAGTACAAATGAACCATACTTGGCTTGTCGATAAATTAACTTAATTGATTGACAACATATATAAGTATGAGTCAAATAAAGCAATTTTCCAACCAATATCCTATAAGAAGTGACATTAAGAAGTTAAAAAAGCACCTACATATTAATTTTCTAACTTTATATTAAAATAAAAGAGTGGAAATTGGTTTACAATAAATAAAGTCAGGTTCCTCAAAAAGATTAAAAGAACATTTTTTTGCTTACATATATTAATTCCAACACTATATTGAGCAATCTCTAAGCCAAGAAAAAAAAATTTTATGGCCTCAAATCTTTAATGTTGAAAGTTGTACAAAGAAAAGCCTTTGATAACATCAACTTTCTCAAAACTATCACTAGCTAAAAGGAATCTCATCCATATAAATCAAAAAATGACTAAGCAATCATTTGAGGACTAAATAAACAACTATAAATTAAAAGACGCCGGTATGATTTTTTAAGAAAACATAGAATTCGATAACTTCATGTACCATTAACAACTACCTTATTTCAAGTCATATAAGGATTTATTTAGTCTGCAAACCTTCAAAGAGCTTGAAAAAGCACTATAGTACGTGGATTTCTTATATTAATACTAGGTTTGAATTAATCACCTATAAGTTCATTTCCAAAGTTCGATTTTAAACAAGCACTATGGTACGTGGCATTATTAGACCATATGAATCGAGAAAGTAAGTTCTTGTTGTGACTCCTAGGCTCGTGGAGTTTTTCACCAATAAGCCTCATGGGAGTTGCATCACAGATTTCTAGCCTATATATATCATCCTAGGGGTTTATTATGTAAAGGATTTCATGTCAAATACATGAATTTCTTATGCTAATACTAATTTTGAATTAAACAATGTCCAAACATAAATACTTAGACTATTAAACTCCAACCTAAAAACTTATCAATCATTGTTAAAGGTAAAATTGCAAAGAAAAAAAAATGATCACATTGTTAACATTCTTTAGTTGAACGACTTACCTTGATAGGGACTTGGATAATTATTGACGTTCTTCAATATAGAACATGGCCTGAAAGAAAGACAATAAACAATTAGCTAATTTTTGATAAATTTTGAATTGAGCATGGGTACAGATATGCATGAAATAGCATAAGTAGCCAAAACGAATATTGCCTAGGCTATAAACTGTAACAAGTCCCTTATAGCAACTAACATAATCCAACCAAAAAGAAATTACCTTCACTCTAACCAATCAATAAAACAACAGTTGTAAGAATAAAATAAAATCATATAGTCATTATTGAAAGAGAGGGAAAATTATTATGATTCATCAAATTGAATTCCATACAACAAGTAGGATTCAATTATGAGTAACAAATGGAATTTATGAATGGTCATCCTAGTATCCTATTTAGTTATAATCAATCTCTTCCTAATATTGTAACACATGGAATTTATGAAATGTCACCCCCAATTGTTGAATGGTTACACTAAGCTTCATTAATAAATGAGATGTTAAATATGTCAAGTATAGGAGCTTTGTTACCATCACACTCTTTTATAGATAAAAGAAGACAATCATTTAAGATATCTAAATTAAACATAGAGGAAACATAATAAGGGAGTTTTAAAAATGCAATTCTACATTAATATCATATTTTTGTTTTCTTTGTTAAAAAGATTGTTGCGTACATTATTATATATTATCCAAGGTTCTTGCTTTCTGTCTCTCTTTCCCTTCACATTTACATCATTTATTCATCTTTTCTTTGTGTATAGTTTGCTAATGCCTAAAGTTCAAGTCTTTTAAGTAATTTGACTACACCATAAGTAAATGATGATTATTATAACTATATTATATCAAATCTAATGCTGTACGACATCTTTAAATACATTCAAAGTCCTTTCAGGACTCTCAATCAATGAACAAAAGAGATAGATCTTAATTTTTTATAGAGCTAATGTAATTCTAAACTAAATAGAATGCAAGACAAGTGTAAGATTCTTTAATCCACCTCTTACTTATTAGGGCAATCCAATTATGCATGTGAATGAAATCATAAAATCATATCCTAGATGCACCAAATTCATTCTAATATGATGTAATTCAGTAATCTAACACTTTAATCCCTCAGTAGGTTTGGAAACTGACTATTACAATTCTCTCCTCCTTAAGAAATTTTGTCAACGAAATTCTTACTTGATTGATCAAATATATGGGGGTATTGTTTCTTCATGTTCTCCTCAGTCTCCTATATAGCTTCTTCTTTCGAATGATTCTTCCAAAGGAATTTATCCAATTGAATTACTTGGTTTCCTAATTTCTTAGTCTAATACCTAACTATTTTAACTGGTTCCTTTAAATAACTCAAATTAGTTGCAATCTTAACCTCTTATATCGGTAATGTATATATTGGATCTGACCTATATCTCCTGATCATACTAACATGAAATACATTATGAATCTGAAACATTTCTGGCAGTAATGCTAATTTGTAAGCCAATGGTCTAACTCTTTCAATAATCTCATAAAAACTGATATATCAAGGGCTTAACTTTCCCTTTTCACCAAACCTTAGCACTCCTCGCTAGGGTGACACTCTTAAAAATACCTTGTCTCCTAGATGGTATTCCATATCTCTCCAATGCTGATTGACATAACTCTTTTTCCTATCTTGAACTGCCTTAATCATACTATGGATCAATTTTACCTTATCAATGATATCTTGAATCAACTCTCAACCTTCAACAATCCTTAGGCCTTCTTCATCCCAGTACAAAAGTGCTCAACACCTTCTTCCATATAATGCCTTATATAGAGCCATACCAATACTACTATGATAATGATTATTGTAAGAAAATTCAATTAGAACTACATATTCATCCCATACTCCTCGAAACTCTAAAACACAAGCTCTAAGCATATCCTCAGTAGTTTAAATAGTGCTCTCACTTTGTCCGTCTATTTGAGGATGAAACACTATACTAAAATTTAACTTTGTACTCAATGTTGTTCGTAGGCTGCCTTAAAATCTAGAAGTAAATCTAGGATCTCGATCTGATATAATAGACACTAGAACCCCATGTAACCTCACTATCTCATTTACATATCTCTGAGCTAACTAATCTAGTGTGTTATTCTCTCTAATAGGTAAGAAATAAGCTGATTTGTTCAATCTATCAATAATGACCCAAATGGTATCATGCTACTTCAGAGTTCTTGATAAACCCATAATAAAATCCATTGTAACCCTCTCCCATTTCTTCTCTGGAATAGGTAATGACTGCAATTTCCCAACTAGTGCCTGATGGTCTGCCTTAACTTGTTATCATGTCAAACACCTAACAAGATACTCAACCACTTGTTTCTTCATCCCTGGCCACCAAAAATGTTGTTTTAGATTATTGTACATCTTGGTAGTACCAGGATGCATAGCATAGGCTGCTATTTGTGCTTTCTTTAAAATTTCCTTTCTCAAACCATCAACATCTGATATGCATAATCTCTTATTCAACCACAATGTATTATTTATCAACTCAAACTTAGAACTCGAATTCTCTTTTAACTTCTCTATAATCTTCACTACTTCTAGGTCCTTGTTTTGAGTTATTCTAATCCTTTCATATAATATCAGTCTAAGCTTCAATGTAGCTAATAATGCTTCATTCTATCCCAAACTTAGCTCAACATTTAGTGCTCTCAGTTGAACTATATTTGGTAACCTTGATGCTTGAATTTGTGCTACACTACTATTAGATTTCCTACTTAATGCATCAGTTAAAACATTAGCCTTACCTGAATGATAATCTGTTGTGTAATCATAATCCTTAAGCAACTTAATCCACCTCCTTTGTCTCATATTAAGTTACTTTTGACTCAATAGACATCTTAAACTTTGATGATCCTTAAAAATCTAAAACGTTTTGCCATATAAATAATATTTCCAAATTTTCAAAACAAACACTACTGCAGCAAGCTCTAAATCATAAGCTGGATAATTAAACTCATGAGACCTTAACTGTCTCAAAGCATAAGCAATCACTCCACCATACTGCATCAGAACACACCTTAAACCCTGGTGTAAAGCATCACTATATACAACCTATCCTCAAGATCCAAATGGAATAGCCAACACTGGTTCCATAGTTAATCAATGTTTTAACTCATCAAAGCTCCTTTGATATTCATCAGTCCATCGAAAAGATATATTCTTCCTCAGAAGCTTTGTCAAAGGGGCTGAAAACAATGAGAACCCCTCAACAAACCTCCTATAATAACCTGGTAGCCTAAGAAAACTCCAATTCTCTAACACATTTCTAGGTGATTCCCATTTCATCACGACCTCAACTTTCTTTGGGTCTACCTATATACCATGTCCTGACATGATATAACCCAAAAACACCATTTGATCAAGCCAGAATTCACACTTACTAAAATTGGCATACAATTGCTTATCTCTCATTATTTGTAAAATTAACCTTAAATTCTCAGAATGCTCCTCTCTACTCCTCGAATATACCAAGTTATCGGCTATGAATAAAATAACAAAGTGATTTAAGTAAGGACAAAATACTTTATTCATCAATGCCATAAAGGCTATCAGAGCATTCGTCAATCTAAAAGGCATCATCAATAATTTGAAGTGTCCATATCTGGTTTTGAATGCACTCTTACTACATTAGATTCTGCTACTTTTAATTGATAATACCCTTACCTCAAATCTAGTTTAGTATGCACCTGAGTTCCCTGTAGCTGATCTAGTAAATCATCTATTCTTGGTAGGGGATATTTATTCTTCACTGTCAGTCGATTTAATTACCTATAATCAATGTACAATCTCAAAGTCATGTCCTTCTTCTTCACAAACAAAATTGGAGTTCCCTAAGGTAACATACTAGGTCTAATAAAACCCTTATTGACAATTCTTGTAATTATGTCTTAAGTTCTTTAGGTTCCACATATGCCATCCTATAAGGAGGAATAAATATAGGAGCAATACCTAGGACAAGGTCAACGGTAAACTTTGTTTCCCTATCTGGTGGTAATATCAGTAATTCAATGGGAAAACATCTAGAAAATCCCTAACAAAAGGAATATCTTGTAATGTCTGCTCAACTTGGGAATCAGTGACATAGGCTAAATAGCCCTTACATCCACTTCGAATCAGTCTAAAAGCGCTCATTGATGAAATCAATCTAGCTGGCACTACTTGATTAACACTTCGAAATATCACTATTGGTTGAGTAGGGGATTTAAGAATAACTTCCTTAGTGTAACAGTTCATCATAGCCCCATGAATAATAAGTCACTCCATACCTAAAATTAGGTCTATCTCTTTCAACTACAGTATTATTAAATCGACTTTCAACTCATCCGGTTAACCCGAATAATACACCCTCTATATACTTCTCTAATCATTGTATTACTACCTACTGGAGTTCTCACCTCTAAGCCAAATTTCAACATCTCTCTCACATAATGCAATTTAGATGCCAAATATGGGGTAATAAATGAATGTGTAGATCCAAGAAATAATAATGTAAATGCCTCAAAATTAAAGATATATAACACACCTATAACAACATCTAGGGAATTAGGTGTCTCCTGTCTTGTAATAGCAAAGATCTTGGCGTGGGATTGTGGATGGTTACACCATACCTCAATCCTAATACTAGGACCTGCTGAATTAGCTTTACCTCTATCTTTGCCTCTTTGTCCTACTCCACTGGCTCTGCTTAATTGGACAGTCATCTTTATCAATAATACTCCTCTCACTCCAGACTGTGCTCCTAAAGTTGCTGGACAATCTCTAATCTGACACTCAAAGGAGCCATAGCGCAAACAACCTCCCAATGCCTTCCAACATACTCCACCATGACTTTTTCCATAGCATTCACAGCTGGGAATCTATTGTGTTTGTCTACCATAAGTATGTCCTCCAAATGCTTGACCTGTACCACTACCAGAACAAAAAGAACCACCTCTAGGTTTAAACCTTGACTGCCTCAATCTTGATTGTGATCGTGATGATCTATTATGATGTTTACTAAATTTCCTACCAGAGTCAGCTTAAAACTCACCATGCCTCTTAATCATAAACTCTTGTCTATACTCTCCTTTTTCACCCTTCAATAACTACTAAATTCGAATCGAAGCAGCTCGTAACTCAGTAAAACTATTCAAATTTTTAATAGCTAACCTTGTCCTAATCTCCATATTCAATCCATCCTCAAACCTCCTATATTTATCTTCCTCATTTAGGATCAGAGTAGTAGCATACCCTAATAGTTCATTAAATCGTACCTCATACTTAGCTACCGTGAGTTTTCCCTATTTCAGATTGAGGAACTCTTTCATCTTCCTATCCAAATAGATCTTTGGTATGTAATTATCCTTAAAAACCTTTAGGAAGTCCCCCCATGTCAGTCTGTAAGGTCGAGTGGAACTACCTAGAACTATCTTCCACCACTAATAGGCTGGACCTTGAAGTAATGAGACTGCTAGTCAAACCTCTCATTAGACTCACAATCCATTTGATCAAATACTCTCTCTATTCTCTCTAGCCAACCCTCTGATTTGACAGTGTTTGTACTTTTATAGAAGTCTATAGCCCCTTGCTTCCTAAGTTTATCAGAGCTCCTTTCTCTCCTCTCAAAAACTCTCTGAGGCATTTGTTTAGACTGGGGTATAAGGGACTCTCTATTGGCTCCTATAGATTTAAGGTCAGCTGATTTTGCCATGGACTCCTATAGCAAATGACCTATAAGAAACAATAATAATGATCACTATATGGGTCTCTTTCTGTATGCCATGTTGAAATGCTCATATATGTCCTTAAGGATGCCAAATCACGCTCTAATACCAAAATTGTTACATACCACTCCCATAGAGTATATGCCTGAGCATACTAGAGGATATTTAAAAACATACTCTGTGAAAATGGTACATTATAACAATCAAACTAACCCATTAAAGGCATCAAACATATCATAAGCATTATAAATGTTCAATTCTCCCCATTTCATTTACAAACATAAATGTCACATGTCATTACAATTCATAATTCACATATACATTACACAACATTTGTTTAAGTTTAATCTCAGTAATAAAAATATAATATGAAATAGGATGCTAATGCACAAGACTCTAACTAAACTTCTCAAATTCAACTAATCAGACCTTTGAGCCATTCTTGTCCCCAAAATGTAAGTACTAGACTTCTACTATGTCACCTTAGTAGCTAAAACTCCCTTGAACCTAAAAATCAACATTACAATTTTGATAAGTTTGTAAACTCAGCGGGTGAACCATCATCGATGTATTCACTCAAGTCATATCACAAAAATAAGTATATCATATCTTCTAGTATTGAATACCACATCATATTTCATCATAGTTTAACAAGTACATCAAGTTTATCATATTTTTACAAGTATATCATAACACATTTTCCATTAACTTCAACTATAATTCACTATTTCAAATCAACTCAAAAATACAGTTCAATTCACTCATTTGATGCATATAGTGATATATATACAAGTGCACATATGTTTCCATTCTCTCTTTTTTTTGTTATGACCAAGTGCTAATTTACTGTCCCGTATCTGTTATGGACACTGAGATCATTTTTGACCCATTTAGATACCGAGTCCATGTCATCTGAGCCTAAGACTCTTTTTCATAATCCTAACCTTAAAGCTCTTTTCTCACATCAGTCACTCTAGTCACAACTCCTTTATCTAATCATGCATTTCAATGTAATGAGATGCATCATTTCATATGCCATGTTTTCATTTCAATATACATATGTTGTATATCAAGCTCATTGAATCTAAGTCCAGCATTTATCAATCGATTGTACACACATTTTAGATTAAACGTTTAATTCATATAGAAGCTCATATAATTGAGTTTACACATCTAAGTAACTCATAGTATGCTCCAGAAAAGCTATTGCCTCGATGTTTTGGTTGTGTGGATGATGGTGATCACCTTGCACGTCTTTCGTCATGCAATACATACATAGTTCACAAATCACTAATTTTTTTAATCATATGAATATACAATCATGCACATATATGTGTGTCATGTTTTAATGCATATTCAATTAACTTTCTGGTTATGTATTTTTATACAAATATCTTGACCATTCAAACATTCTAGCTTGTATACAACTAGTTTGCAATCAAGTGTATACCTTAAGTAAGCTTGATTTACTCAAAATTCATCATTAATACATTCACCAAACTTTCTAGCAATATATATTCATACAATTACTCAATTCTCATTCATAATTACCTCATGTTCTTCAATGCTTATTCAATCATGCCTAGTACACATTACTCATATCCTTAAGATCATGTTTGCATTCATAAGAATACCTTTATTCCTTTATCACATCATAATTTTCCAGATTTGGTTACATTGACACCAAAATAGTACATTTTTTAAGTTATGACATCAATTAACCTAAACTTATCATGCTCTTAACTAATTAATCAAGCAACAATCTAGGTTCATTCCAAGCCATAATTAAGACCAAATACACCAATTTAGGGTGACTTTTTTTTAGCTGGTTCAACATGTACACAAAAGAAAAATTAACATTCCAGAACTAGGCCCATGATCATAGGGGACCTTGCCACGATCATGATAAAAGCTTGTACAATAGGCCACAATCGTGCACATTCTTTTTTCCTCAATTCTCCACGAATTTCACAAACTTAGAGACATCACTACTACTTGAATTTTTCCATAATTTAAAGCTACTTCATTTCATGCTAGTCTAGCTTCCATATTAGTTACATTAAATCCCACAAAAATCTACTCATTTGCTTCATTACCATTCACTTTATACCATCATAAATGCAGTCCTAAATTTGCCATATTTGAAAACACTTCATTAACACCTATCTTTAGCATGAATTCATCATCAATTATACTTCAAATCCCAACTTAAATCATCCATATTAACCACTGTTGTCATGCATCCAAAAGCATAACAGAAGATACCTCTTTCATTCATCACTTTCCAGTATAATGTCAACACCAATACCACATTCAATCTATCCCTAATTAATCATCATAATTTCTACTAACACATGCCACAATAGATCAGTACTTCACTTACTTGTTTAGCTCAAATGCCACCTCAATGTATCAAGCTTGATTTGCCTCACATGTATGCAAGATCATCTCAAGAACAAGTTGGGAGTAGGATGGCTTCAACAAAGACAAGAACATGACAGCAAATGAAACAATGTTCTGCTTCTATAACTATTTTATGAAGGATTTTGGCATGGTTTTAGTGTGGCAATTGAATAGAATTTTGGCAGAAAAGATGTGAGGGAGAAGTAAGTTTTAGTAGTGAAAGGAAGAAGAAGAAGAGAGTTTCAGCAGAAAACAACAGATGAAGAAACTTTGCCATGTGTATGTTGTATGGTGTGAGTGGAGGATGAGTTTAAGGACACTTGTCAAGTGTCTAGGCCAGCTACATGTCCTCTCTTTAGGCTGACAAATGTCACTAAGTGTTGGGCCCCAAATTTGTATTGATTTTATTAAGCATGAATTGAGTTGATTATGGAATTTTTCAAGATAAAATTGTTTTGTTTAAAGTCTAATTAGCATGTCAAGGTTAGAAGGATTTTATGGCTTAGATTGATTGAATTGGAAGTATTATTGGAGAAATTAAAATTAATTTGAGTATAGTATGGTGTAAGTGGAAATGAAAGAGTAAAAATGTTTGAGGGCAAAATAGGAAG
>JANVCQ010007805.1:0-13332 GCA_025531925.1 Erythroxylum plowmanianum | reverse complement strand
AATTTGTAAGTAAATTTTTGGGATGTTATGAGAATAAAGATGAATTGATAATGTCTATTATGGGTGCAAAAAAAAAATGATGGCTATTGGGGTTTAATGCAATAACCCTTCAAGATGATGTGCACGCTCAAGTTAATTATGATGTTTTTCGCAAGAGTTGGGTTCCGAAAACGGGATCTAACAGAAACACTAACTGGCTGTAAAAACCATGCATAGCCTTTATTGAAAATAAATCGTAATGGAAAACAAGAATCAATGTAGAGTTTGAGCTATTTTGTCAATAGATAAAGGAAATAATAAATGAACAATGTGGCAAGCATCGAACTGCATAGGCCCTTCTTGCTTATTACCCAATTTAGAATAAAGATCTGTTATATAAACTACAGAAAGCTAGTACTTTAGCTAATTGAGATGTTGAGTGATAATGAAGAGTGAACATTAGGAAGTAAGGAACTTTAATCTTGTTCTTCAAACTTATGACTTGCTTTTGTATCTTGGGTAGGTAACCGTGTTCAACCACTGTTTTCTATTTTCTGATTGATAAACTTGGCCTAACACACCGAGCTACACCTACACTAGACACGGCTTAAAGATTGCGTTGGTTCTATGTGATTTCTTAGTTTTTAAACTTACCCCATTTTGGTACATCGCATTCCAAGTTTCATTAGCTATTTCTTGGATATGCACATGACCAGAACAAAATGGGGAAATGCACAAAACAAACAACAGAATAGTAAATTGCAAAATTTTAAATAACAAAATCACATTAGGCTAACAATATCATAAATCTTCTTCAAGAAATTCAGGTAAGCTCCTTTGGAGACATGCTCTATTTTCACGTATAACTGTTCATGGAAAAAAGTAGCAAGCAAACTATTGATAGCCTTCGGAACATAGTGAACATCCAAAAAAGGGTAGTCACCTTCTAGTTGAGTATGAAGAAACTCAATCATCTGAAGCAAAAGCGGATCCATAGTCTTTGCAAAAAATTCAAAAAGTGGTTTTCTTTTTTTCTGCATTCAAATTAGCAAGGCCAGAGCTGGTATCTGAAACTGCATCATCACTCATATGAATGTACTGTTATTATTCTATGCAATCCTATTGATTGTATCCATTGTATGTATCCTATTGATTGCATATATCTATATATATATATCTACAGCACAGTTATATATATATATATATATATATATATATACAGCACAGCTATCTTGCTAGAAGATGAGATGCGTAGAGTGAAAAGAGTAAATATAAGCATGCATTTTCTCTTCAAATTTGATTAACACATTCCAAATTTATTAGGATCACAGTGAGGTAGTTCATTGGAAAAGGATTAAGTTGATAATATATATGTGTGTGTGTGTGTGTGTGTGTGTGTGTCCTAAGAATAAAGGTCCTATTATTGCTTGTGATGCTGCTTACCTAGGGAGACGCATAAGAATTAGATGCCCCTCATTTTCTTTTTAACTTGAAGTCTTGGAATTGCCTAAGTCTAACACTGCTACAAAAAAGCTTAGCTCCAAACATGATGGGTAAACTTTGCAAGAACAGAATACGGATTTGCTTGAAGCAGAGGCCAATCTATGATCAGTCATGAAGAAAAGGTCTGACTTCAATTTGTAGATGGAATCAGTTTGTTCTGTGCTTTTAGCCTTTCACTTTTTATAATAAGAGTTTGACCTATGTCACATTAAATTGATGGATGCAAATTCAAAATTCATATCAACTTCTTGGTCAAACTCAAATTTCGACAAAACTTAATGAACTACAAGGATAAATGAAGAAGAAAAGAGACCAAAAAATAAAGAAAACCTCTTTAATTTCTTCAGTGGAAGTATTACGATAGACTCTTCAGTGAAAGTATTACAATGGACAAATTATAGGACATGACTCCATACTAGGGATATAAAAGACATTGTAGAAAACATATTACAATAACAAGAAAGAAAGCCAACAGATATTATATATATATATATATTACTCCATACTGGACATATTAAAGGCAGTGCAGAAAACAAATTACAATAACAAGAAAGAAAGCCAACAGAGAACATGATATATATATATATGTATGATTTTTGTATAATTTCTATTTGTTGTTTATTTTCCTTAATTAATTGTTGAACCATTTGTATCGTATTTGATTGAACTTGTATTAATTCAACAGTTTTTGTTTCTAAATTCTTTTGTTGTTCCTCTATTTCTTTAATATATATTGGGTAACACTCATAATGTATTTTTTATATACGTAATTAAATCAGTAATTTAATTTTTATTATCTTCGAGTTTCATAGAATTTTCTTTAGTAGGATTAACAATAATTGGGTCACTAATTTTAACATTTTGTTCTATGTTTTTTTTCAGGTTCCATAAATCGGATAGGTTTGGATAACCATAAGGATTGTGATTTTAATAATGGAGTGGATGTTGAAGAAGATGGTTGTTCTGAAAAGGAATGTCTTCTAGTTATAGATGGATTTAATTGGATAGGATACTGAATAGCAGGTAATGTTCTTAATTTAGTTCTAAACTTTGTATAATTTGAATAAAGAAAGATAGAGATAAGTTTCAGGTAATGGATGTAAAATGAATAAATGAGTGATGAAACAAGAACATCTAATAGTTGATATTTTTATTCAAAAATTACTCTATCCAATGAATCAAAAAGTAAAAGCAAAATTTTAAGAAAAATGAGATACTAAAGCAATTGCTTACAACTTAGGTGGAGCTATTCTCATACCTTAAGAAATTCTAGCATAACAATGGTTTGAATCAAAATTAAAACGTACATTACGACATAAAGACATTCAACTTTGTTGTTCCAAATATGATGTGTATATATACATATATCAATTGAATAATAGGATTAATTGCAAATGTGATATCATCTCGTCAATAGATGTAATTACTGTATAAAGAGTTGGCTGAATCCTTAAGTTATCTTTACTTGGTATCTTATAATTTCAAACACTATATTCTCAATATATACATGTTCATGTGTTAATGCTTATATTGAAAGAATGTTGCTTTATGGTTGTTCGAAAATTTAAATGATACAATAACGATATTACTGTTTAAGTCTTAAAAGAGAATCCTTATCTCTAATATTTGTTCAAAACTGATAAAAATCAATTTGAATTTGCAAAATTTAATTGACTTGAAAATCCCTAGATTAGTCAAAGCTCACCATCCAAATGACTGAAAAGGATTAAGTTCACTTGAAAGTTAATTATATAAAAGGTTCTATACAAACACTGAAGTGAACTATAAAAGCATGTAGCAACTTCATTTATATTCTAAAACAGATGTTGAAATGCTTGGTTAACCAAAACTTTTCCTCCTTTATCTGGGGCTTCCATAATTCTTATGGCCATCAATCCCCAATTCCTTTCTTAGTTTATCTTCTTTAAGGCATCTTATGCCACAAAAACCCAATTTTCATGGTGTCATTGATTTCGAACTTTTGGGCATAATGATGAGAAGATTAATGATGTAGGTTTACTAAATATCGGATTAGAATAATGAGAAAATTAAGGAGAAGGAAGAAGTGTTACTACTGAAATATGATATGCTGAAATCTGTGTCAGCCTTCTTGATTACTCTGTTGTTTCCTTATTCCTTCTCAGTCTTACATTTACAAGTTTGTTGCTTTTATTACTTTATGCTAATATCTTTGGCAATACCTAGCTTTCAATGTTAGAAGTCATATATATTTGTTTACATTAAACAATGTCTGTGGTTATGATGTAGGTGAACAACCCAAGAATCTAACAAGATCATCAAGAAATACCGAGATCGAGTTCTTGTAAGTTCTTCATTTATGCACTTGCATTTCTTAAATTCCAGAGCTCCTATTTTATGCACAATATAAATGTCTCTACATAAAGAAACATAATTTGTTTATACTATATGATTGAACATGGAAGGAAAAGGATAGGATAACTCAATGCGTTGTCTTTCAATTTTAAGATGTCTTTTGTCATTGGGCTGATGATGTTTTACTGCTATTGGTGTTGTTTCACTCTTATTTATCATGAAAATTTCCCATTTCATAGATGCAACCTATCCCTTCTTGGTTGTTGCCTTATTGAATATAGTGTTACTACACTATCAAATAGATGTAATTACACTATCAAATATGGTGTTACTACACTATCCAACTATATCTATTATAAGCATACATAAATAACACGAACAATCTACTCTTATTTAGTGAAACCTCACTCATAGGTTAACATACATCAGAGTGAACTAGTTCCAACCTTTACCTTGATCTCTAAGAAGTTTATAAAATAAAATCTTGCTTGCTTACTGAGCTGATGTGATTGACAAATTTCTTTAGTTTTAATCACTTAGGAAAGATCTTGCACAACATCATTGTCATTCACATTTTTAAAAACATCAAAACAAACATTTCTTATTATGTTATGTCATATTACTAATTTGTTACCACACATAGGCAAATTAGCAACATTTATAAAAGTATTATCTTCAAAAGGCTTTTCTTAACATTCCAATCAACAAAAAAAAAGTTTGTTCTTCATGCAAAATCTCATCAATTTGAGCTCCTTTAATATCAATTATGACTCATTCACCACTAGAAAAGTTCATTTATATCCTTTATTAATCAATTGACCTAAACTTGATTTATTTTTATCAAGGTTGGGAACTGGAAGTACATCAACTATCTGGTTTAAAGTAGGCATAGGAACTGATCTTCTTCTTGATCTTCTTTCTCTATTACCTTCGCTTCTTATTTAATCTCTTTTCCACTACTATTGCCTAACTTTTTAACATGCCTTGTCAATATGTTGGACAATTATTTTATGAATTTTTTTAATATAGATCAACATGGCTCGCCCCCTATTCACAAACGACGACACAAACTAAAGCGACTTTTGATACTTCAACAAACAACAAATAATATGATGGTTTTCTTATGTTCTATCCATTATGTTATCTATTGTTTGTACCTTCAATATAAGATCTGTGAAATTAAAACAAAGGAAGAAAAAAGGATTGATAAAATGAGATGGATGTTTAGATTGACCATGGATTGTGATAATGCATGCATTAGTGAACTTCATATGGATAGAGCAACCTTTAGGATATTGTGTGATATAGTAAGAGATGTCGAGGTTTTAAAAGACACTAGGAACACATCCGTAGAAGAGGTTATAGCAATGTTCATATACACCTAAGCTTACCATAAAAAGAGTAGGACAATAAACCTGCTTTTCTCCGTAGTAAAGAAACCGTAAATCGATAATTCCATCAAGTTCTTCATGCAATTATAATATTGCATCATATTTTTCTCAAGAAGTCGAAGTCCATTACTCAAGATTGTCAAGATGAGAGATGGAAATATTTTCAGGTAATTGAACATTATAATTAACCTATAACATTAATATCACAACTTTTATATGCTAAATCACCTTTTAGTTTTAATTTGTAGGGTTGCCTAGGAACCTTAGACGGGACACTAGTTAAAGTTACACCTCCTAATGAAGATAAGCCCCGATATCGGACAAGAAAATGATGTATTTCAACAAATAGTTTAGGTGTTTGTTGCCCGAACATGCAATTTATATATGTATTGCCTAGTTGGGAGGGATCTACTCACGATGGTCATGTGCTTCGAGATGCGATCTCAAGACCTCATGGTCTACAAGTCCCTCGAGGTAAATTTCTATTACAATATCCAATTTTGTTTCTCTTTGAGTTATGCTGCTCAATCATAACTTATTGTTTAATTATGAAGGATGTTATTACTTGGTTGACTCTGGATATTGTAATGCAAATGGATTTCTTGCTCCATATCGAGGACAACGCTATCATCTCAAAGAATTCGATGGTCATCGACCAGAGACAGCAGAGGAATACTTTAATATGAAACATTCCAAAGCAAGGAATGTTATTGAGAGATGCTTTGGATTGTTGAAAGGAAGATGGAAGATCCTTGCATCCCCTTCATTTTTCTCAATTGAAACCCAAGTTCGCATTATAATGGCTTGTTCCCTTCTGCACAACTGTTCATAAGCTTTGATCCACAAGAGTCAATCATTAAAGATGAAGAGAATAGTGAGGATGATGAGAGTAAAGAAGAAGATGATGAAATGGAATACATTACGCAAATTAGTGCAACTGATCAGTGGTTGACATTAAGGAATAATATGGCAACCAACATGTATAATATATGGATGAATAGATCCAATGATAATAATGTATATTAGTAATTTAAGATATGTTTGTTTCATATGCTTATTATTATTATTGAAATGTTTTGATTTCAATTAATGTACCTGAATGTTGAACATCTATGTTTGTTTAATATTAGTAATATATAATTTTCAGTTATTGGATTACTTTTGAAATGCACCCATGTCAACATCTCTGTTTGGTTAACTATGTGTTCATGACTTATAAGAATACATGTGCATGCTTTAAATTTTCAACAAAGTTATTTTTGTTATATGTTATTTCTTTTATAAATGTTGTTTTGTTGTTCTTTTATTAGGAATGGCTATGGCTACCTGTGGGAGGGGAAAGAATAAGCAATATTGGAAGGATGATGAGGTTGAAGCTTTGGTCGACGTTTTGCAAGAACTAGCTTGTGATCCTTTATGGAAAGTAGATAGGGGATTTAAGAATAATTACATGGTTGAAGTGCACAAGATGTTGCTGAGTAAGATTCCCAATTTTGATAAGGATGTCGATCCTCACATTGACTCTAAGATTAAATGGTTAAGAAACAAGTACAATCTAATTTTTGAAATGTGTATGCAAAGTGGTTGTCAGTAGGATGATGTTGAGCATAAGATCAATTGTGAGAAACAATGGTTTGACAAATGGTGCTTGGTAAGGTCATCTAACTCACAAGTTGATTGAACTCTTATTTTAGTAGTTTCTTTTTTCATAATTATAACATTTTCTTGTTATTGCGTTTTTAATATTCTTCTTTTTGTAATTCTTTTTTACAGAATCACAAGAATGCAATTAGAATGTGGAACTTTAAATTTTCATATTTGCGAAAATTGGACATGATGTGGGGTAAAGATAGAGTGACGGGACTCAAAGCTGAGGATATAACTGAAGCAAGTGTTAAGGCTAATAGTCCAAAGAATATGACAGTTTATTCTTCATCGGACAGTGAAGATGAATTTGTTGTGGTATCTGATATACAAGGATCATCGACCATTCCTTCAAGCAATCGTAGAATAAAAAAGCGAAAAAACCTGTCACCAATAAAGGAAAATTCTTACAAGGAAAAAAGATCAGCAATACTTCAGAATACTATTGAGTCAAGGTTAGACAATTTCAATGATAAGTTTGAGTCTATTTGCAAACCAATGGCCTCACAATATGCATATGTTACAAATGATTTGATTGCGGAGTCTAAATCTAATTCTCTAATTGATGAGAAGATGCAAGAGCTCATGATTGAGCTTCTTAATATTGACATATCTCAAATAGATGTTGGTAAGGCTGCTCTGTTATTTTATAATGATCTTATCAAAGTTCAGGTTTTATTCGCTTTGCCAAGTCATTTAAAAAAGTCTTTTGTACCTGAATTTCTCTATCCATTTTCTAGTCTATGAATCATTCGAGGAAGCATATTAATATTTTTGTAACTATTATGAACTTATGATGCAATTGATGTTGCCTAACCAGGTTATTTTGTATTAGTTGGGTCTTTTGTAGTTGTGATGTGAATAATATTTGTAGTATTAACCTGATTATTTTGCATCAATTAAAGGCTTTTGGTTAAGGTATTATGTATACGGTAGATATTTTACATCAGTTGCCTTATCAGAGGAATGTAAATTATATTAAACTATGTTATTTGATTTTACTATAGCAATGAAATGGTGGATATTTTGGTTATGTTGATGAATTGTACAATATTTTCGATTATTAAACTATATTTTGAGGATATTATATAACTAATGATATGTTGATGCAAGAAAATACTGGAGTATTTTTTTTCTTCAAAAGCTATTGGAAATGAAATACCGCAATATATTTGATTTTAAACATTTTGTGATTATAAATAGGGTGCAGAAAATATAATTAATTAAAATATATTTAAAATTTGATGTAAAACAAAATTTTATTTTTCAAGATTTTTAACAAACCAACCACCATCAAAAGTAATGATATTCATTCCTTCATTTTAATCAACCGTCATTATTATAATGATTATATCCATTTCTATTCCTCACTATATTCATTCCTATTTTCATTTTCATTACTCCTTGTGAACCAAGCGTCTCATAAATAAACAATCCACCCACCTCTAGGATCTATATATTCCTAAAGTGTAATGATTCTTCTACTATGAATAGGCTTCTTTAAGAAATTGCCAGATATTACTTATAGCTTTCTATAGAACAGAGTCACTATCCTTAGTTATTTTTTGTTTTGAGAAAATATAATCTTATATTCTAACTTCATGAGGTTTAGGTAAATATTTGGTGGCACATTAGATTCAATGTACATAATTATCAGATTAATTTCATCATCAAACGTCAAACACTATGGAGCATATTAGCAAATTATGTTGTGTAAACCGGATAGATACTAATCGAGATTGTGCAAGAGTAAGATTATGTGATACTAAGTCTACTTTTTTAATAATAAAAATATTATTATTATATATAATAATAATAATAAACGACTAACAGGGGGGGCGTGGCGAGTCGTAAACCCAACTGACTAATTTATGTCTCTGCTTTCAGGTCCTCACTGGATGCCGCTGTGGCTATTTCCCACCATCATTTCTGTCTTTTCACTTCCCTCAACTCTTCACCAACACATTCCCTTCACTTTCACTTAATACTCTTTTACGACTCTCCACACGGCCCACACTTGCTAACGTATCCAGGAAAGCTTCACTGCCGAATTGAAACCTTCCACGTTTACTCACCACCAGTTTATTGGTCCACGTCACTGAAAAGTTGATGCTTTGATAAGGAAATCTTCCCTGTCACCATTGCCACGTGGAAAAGTCCGCTCTGGGCCGGTGACCAGAAGATCAGATCAGAGGACGGACATTTCAAGCTCGCGACGGAGATCACAAAGCCAAGTGCCCGTATATTCCATCTCATACATTCACCGTCTGATCAACATCGGAGGGCTCAGATCAACCCATGATCACAACTTTCGCCACATTTGAGCCCTCCTACATTCCACCAACCTTCGTCTCTCTTTTCTTTTCAGTTCTCCTTCCCCTTTCTCATAACATACACAGAGAAACCAAAAGCTTAAACCTTTATCGAAAAACCATTTAAAAATGACGTCTTTAGCTCTCACTTCAACTACTTCTTGTTCTTTAACTTTCAACTCACGACCTTCTCTTAAATCTCGCACTTTGTCCCACCTCAGATACTCTCCTACACGCCTCCCTTCACATATCAACCACCCTAATCTCACCGCTTCAGTAGCCGACGCCACCATCGACGCTGCTGCTACTTCTATCAAGTACCCTTTATTCTCATGCCTCAATTCTATCAACCCACGTCGTAAAGTCTCAAACTTAATCGTCAAAGCGTCGGCGGCGGCGTCGATCACCATAACCCCCGCTCCGCAACCATGGCAAGGCGCAGCTATAAAGCCACTTCTAGCCTCCATTGCCACCGGTGTAATTCTCTGGTTCGTTCCGGTCCCAAATGGCGTATCCAAGCCCGCGTGGCAACTCCTCGCGATATTCCTGGCTACAATCGTCGGTATCATAACTCAGCCTTTGCCTCTCGGGGCGGTGGCTTTGATGGGCTTAGGCGCTTCAGTTCTAACTAAAACGCTCAGTTTCTCCGCCGCATTCTCCGCTTTCGGCGACCCGATCCCATGGCTAATCGCGCTTGCTTTCTTCTTCGCTCGTGGGTTCATAAAGACCGGACTTGGAAACAGAATTGCTTACCAGTTCGTGTCTCTGTTTGGATCTTCTTCTTTGGGACTGGGTTACAGTCTCGTGTTTAGTGAAGCTTTATTGGCGCCTGCGATTCCTTCTGTTTCTGCAAGAGCTGGAGGTATTTTCTTGCCATTGGTGAAGTCTCTATGTGTGGCCTGCGGTAGTAATGTTGGCGATGGTACAGAGAACAAGTTGGGGTCTTGGTTGATGCTTACATGTTTCCACACTTCGGTGATTTCGTCGTCTATGTTCTTGACTGCCATGGCTGCGAACCCCTTGAGTGCCAACCTGACGTATAATACGATTAAGCAGACTATTGGGTGGACTGATTGGGCTAAGGCTGCGATTGTCCCTGGATTGGTTTCGCTGATCGTTGTGCCTTTGGTTTTGTATATAATATATCCACCAACCGTGAAAAGTAGTCCTGATGCTCCTAAGTTGGCTAGAGAGAGGTTGGAGAAAATGGGCCCAATGACGATGAATGAGATTATTATGTCTGCCACTCTGCTTCTAACGGTACACATTTCTTTCTCTTCCTTTCACCCTCTCTGCTACTTGAATCCAACGACTGGTTATGGTGGCGGTTAGTGAGTGGTTATATTCACTATTTTTCTTTTGATTCATCTCTGTTGTTAGCTCCTTAAGTGGTGATGGATCTTAGAACTCGTTTTCATGCGAGAGTGGTCAAGGTAGACATGGTTTATCTCTTATGTTCATTCATAAAGAGTATAAAGTGAAAGAACTGAACCCATATAGCGTGTGATTGGACTGGTCTCATTGACGACGTGCTTAATTGGTGCTCTTGCATTTTATAAATGAAGTTTCTCTCTTAGCTGCTAAAGTAGCTAACAAACTAAATCTCTTTGGTAGGGGGTTTTAGGTTTACTTGGCAATCAATTCTTGATCAGTCAGTGTGGGCAATGTGTGAGCTTGATTCTGTTTGTTGAAGCCTAATGTCTTATTCATCTTGAGGGTGTTGCGTTGCAGTTATAGGCTGGAAGCTGTTCTGAGTTTTTACTTCCATGCGTGTATTTTATATCAGTTTGGATAATCAGTTTTGGTTGGTTTCATGCTGTATACAAGTTTCTTTATCATATTGGTCTAGGAATTGTACTCCATAAAAGCAGTTAAAATCTAACAGGGAAACATAGCTTTCAATTAGAAGTAGCATTGGTAAGATTCACTATCTTATTTATTTATTTATTTTGTGCCTGCTTATTAAAACTATGTTCTGCTAAACAAACACTCTATATAGGTGGGGCTCTGGATTTTTGGGAGCATGTTGAATGTGGACGCTGTTACAGCAGCTATACTGGGATTGTCCGTTCTGCTTATAACTGGTGTGGTTACATGGAAGGAGTGCTTAGCTGAGGCAGTTGCTTGGGATACCCTTACATGGTTTGCTGCCCTTATTGCCATGGCTGGGTATCTCAATAAGTATGGTCTTATCTCCTGGTTCAGCCAGACTGTTGTTAAGGTTTGTGATAAACTATGCGTCAAGTAATGAACAAGTGCATGCGGGTACTCTCATTAACAGCTTATCCTGTTGGTTTTTTTCCTCTCATCTCAACAGTTTGTTGGTGGACTCGGACTTTCATGGCAGCTGTCTTTTGGCATATTGGTTCTTCTTTACTTCTACTCCCACTACTTCTTTGCAAGTGGAGCAGCTCATATTGGTGCCATGTTTACAGCATTCTTGTCAGTAGCCAGTGGGTTGGGAACTCCTCCGTATTTTGGAGCCATGGTGTTGGCCTTCCTTTCCAATCTCATGGGCGGCCTTACACATTATGGGATTGGGTCTGCACCTGTTTTCTATGGTGCAAACTATGTGCCTCTGGCCAAATGGTGGGGCTATGGCTTCCTTATATCTGTGATCAACATCATCATCTGGCTTGGAGTTGGAGGGATTTGGTGGAAGTTGGTTGGCTTGTGGTGAGACGGTAAACCTTCTTAAGGTGCAATTTTTGTCATGAGATGAGATTTCTTTTAATTTATGTTTCTGATTCTTTGTCCTGCAAATAATCTTTGATGGATGTCATTTGTCATTCACATGCAGAAAAACTGTGTCCAATTCTTGGTACAGTAATTAGTTGAAGTTGGGATTAGATTATATTTTATCATTTGTTTGTTACACATTTAATGAAATCATGATTATTTGTTTGTGTCGAAGGACTTGGGCATGTAGTTATTTTGGAACAGAAAACATTTATTTAATTTTTTAAGGATTATTATCAACAACAGCAACACTATGAGAAGGAGAAATCACGTGAGATGTGGAGAGGCTATTTTTAAATAATTCACATGAAAAAGATTATTATCAAATATGCTGTAATTTTTAAGTAATTCCAACCCTGCGAAAATTGCATTCGGAAATATAACTCTTCCTACAAACAAAATGGGCCTACAGGTTTTGATTGGACATAGCTTATTATTTACACAATGAGAACCTACTATTTACTTGCACCAACTATTCTTAGAAGATACAATTTAATTTCTAAGATTTCAAGCATTTTTTAAGTAACATGTTATTTCTTCTCTAATTGAGAAATCCTTGGAAATTTCGACTTTAATAAGTTACAAATTTTCTATATTCAAATGCATATTTATTGGACTTGATATGTCAATTCATTAGTATATTAATTATTTCCATTTGTTACTCTAGCCATTGGAATTTTAGCTCAGTTGTTTTTTTATTAAGGATTGTATATTTGTGCTGGGTGATGGATGACGTCGGTTTATAAACTCATGCACCGGTTCTTTCACTACCTCGTATTTCTGTTCAACAAGTTGTATTTAACCTAGTTTTAAGTATTTAGATATTTCCATGACCCATATCGTACTGCAGATTAAAGGGAAGGAGAAACGTTTCCCAGCTCTTTCTTTTTTAGCATATTTTGAGCTTCTTGATTGTTGCATCTAATCACACTTAAGCAAACATAACCTGTATTAAGATGATTCTCCCAAGTCCTAACATATGCACATGTTGGCAGTTGCACAATATAAATGGCCATGTTAACTTATGTCGGTTATATTTGTCCTAATATAAAAGGAGTATTAAGGGAGTGGAAAAATAAGAAATACATTTATTGCAATCATAGAGAAAAACTCCCTTCATTCTTCCTCACATAAATCACACCATCAAGTTTAGAGTTTAGGACATAGATTAACGATGACTCTAATAGCCAACTGTAAAATGTAGACTAGCAAACAAAGGCATTAAGGCTAGTCCTTATTAAAAATTTCTTCATTGGTATAAGAGCCAATTTTGCATTCCCATCATACTTGAAAAATGCCAATAATTTGCATATTTTTATTGTATTCTTTGTTTTAATACATGAAAGTTGTTCGTTAAGTATATATACTAAGAGCGAATCGGATGGACGACGACGGAATCGATCCCTATCGTCCATTTAATCCAGCGGCCT
>JANVCQ010007788.1:0-13335 GCA_025531925.1 Erythroxylum plowmanianum | reverse complement strand
TTAAAGTCATTAAACCAAAAATTACAAATTTTCTCCAATATTTCCTAGCTTGGCCGAATACACCACTCTTTCACTATCCTTCCATTTTTCTTAGCACATCTTCTCTTCATTACATATAAATGAACTTAAACCAATTCTAATTCAATCCTGTTTTATTTCTTTACTTCATTGACATCAAATCCATATCATGAACAGCATAACCCTAACCTTGGTTTCTTGATCCATTTTTATTGTTTTCAACCTTTACATGCTTTCAAGTTTATTATCTACTCTATAATAAGTCAAAAACAACCTTTGATCTTAAATAACTCCATTTCATATGAAATCCATAAAATAAACAACTTAAGCTAAGAAAAACTTATCACTTTTTCTCTCAATCTCTTAGGATATTGGTGAACACCAATCTTGGCTCAAGATTTCTTTAAGTTTTACTCCAAATCTACCAAAAATGGAGCCTCTCTTCTTCCTCTTCTCCTTGGCTGAATTCTCTCTCTTTCTCTCTTCTTTTCTTCCTATCTTTTTGGATCTCACCAACCCTCCTTTTAAATGAACCAAATTTTGTCTTCTTTTGGATTTTTATACTACTTTAATACTTTACACATGTCATTTTCCTATAAAACATCTTAAATAACTCATCATCATCTAATTTAATGTCTCTTAAATGCTATGGAGTCTTGTAATTGGTCAATAAATGTGAGTCATTTAAAATTTATTAATTAACTTCATTTATGTAAAAAGACTAATTTGCCCTTTCATAGATTACTACACCTATAAATCATATTAAATCCAGAAAATTTTCCACAACTGTCTCACCATCAAATTGACCATGGGATACTTTAATTAGGATCAATACTTAGTAATTAGATGCCTTAAAAATTTTGAATAGGTATAAAATCATTAATACCCATTATTTTCCAAAAAGGGAAATTTTGTCCTAAACTTATGAAATTCTTGAAATTCATTTGATGGACTTGTTTTCGATCCATTTCAATGTCATTTGACTCTAATACTTATTTTGGGTATTTACAATTTTTTTTTAAAAATTCACGATTAGGTCCTCAAAATCTCTATTCAAGTGGAAATAATGTTTACTCGAGTTCATTATTCATTCGAAAATATTATTCACCCAAAATAAAATATATAAATCGATAGAAGGGAAAGTTTGGGGTTTTACAAAGACTTTCATCTAACTTCATCTACTACAAGTGCTATTTGCCAATATTCAATGGAGGCATTGTAATTTCATAGGGTGGCCAAAAAAAGCACCAAAAAAGAGGGGCTTTTCGATCTTTATTTCCTCTTAATGTCAATTCTATGTTGGAACACTAGAGGACTCAATAGTCCTCATAAACGAAAAATGATTGCTTTAAAAATGTTCTCTAAAATCTCTAACCTTGAAGCCAATCCTACTAAGAGTGGTTTCTACATCTCACATAATGCTAAGGACCAGGAGCAAGGTATTGCCATAATCATTGGATTTTCTACTTTAAAAATGTTCTCTAAAATCTGTAACCTGAAGCCAATTCAACTAAGAATGCTTTCTACATCTCACATAATGCTATAGACTAGGAGCAAGGTATTGCCACAATCATTGGATTTTCTGAATGGGCTAATATATGCATTGTTAAGAAATATAGAGGGCTTAATATGATACCTCTGAAAATCCTAAATATGTTGATGCTTACCAAAAGAGTATGAAGATTGTTAGAGGACAAACAATCCTTATAGACTAAATGGTTACATACATCAAAGGTAAGAATTTGTGGCACTTCAAACTTACAAATTCTGCCTCCATAACCATGAAAAAAATTCTAAGATCAAAAGCATGATAAGGCCGAATGTTGATAGACCTATTAGAAATTATAACAGCACCTCATTTTCAGCTGACAATCGGAGTAGTGTAAGGCCATTGGAGAACATTAGGGACTTGCTCCCTTAAGAAATCTCATACAGAAAAATGACACAGTTACTACTGCTTTGAAACTTAAGGATGCGATGTTAAATGTCATTAATTCTACATCCTATTCTCTTTAGTCAGATTAATAACATCAAAATAAATGTAAACGTGGATGACATAAATATTTAGAGACCTTCTTACAATGGCAATTTCTTTAATCTATCATGTGGAAGACTATACCAAGGTATAACTGCAAAGGTACGTTGGTAAAATGTAGTATGGTCTAAATATATCCTACCTCGTGCATCCACATTCTTATGGAAGGCAATCAAAGGTAGACTTCTAAGTTCTAACTATTGATAGACTTAGGAAGTACATAGCTATGCCAAACTAGTGTGTATTGTGCATAAATGCATATGAGAGCATAATATACTTATTTTTCAATATCATTACACCAACATACTGTGCAGATTGATGTTTCACAAATGCAACCTATGCAATCCTCCAGTTGAGTGGTAACACATTATTCAATGGAGTTTGGTAATAAAGCATGAAGTGAAGCAAGTATATGGGGTTACAATGTAGCCGTTTCCTATTTAGTCTTAGTTATTTTGGATGAAAGAAACAACCAAATTTTCATAAACACAAGCAAGAGCAATGACCAATTATGCAGGGAAGTTATCCACAGGATCCATCTACATATTAAAAGCTTCAGCAACAAATTCCAAATTAATGCATCAGTTAAAAATTCCTAGAACACTTATTAGTTGCAACTATTTTTAGTTTTCGTCCCTAATATTGTTCCTAGTTCAAAAGCATGCTTTACGAGTAATTACTGAATTTGTCCTTCCATAACCTATTTGGCTTTATGTAGAACCTTGTCTTTATCTCGTTCGCCTTCGAGGCTTAATTCGATTATGATTTTTTTTTAAAGTAAAACTTTTTCTTTAATATTTAAATGTTGCATATGAGTACAAAAAAAATACCATAACACCATACAAAATTTACCATTATTCTTTACAAATAATATCACGCCTTCATATAAAAAATACTATCAGATTAAATAAATAAACACTGCCTATACTTTATATGTATATATCGTATCTCAGAACAAAAAGCACCATGATTTCATATAAAAACATGTAATCACCTTTTACATATAATACCACATCTCTATACAAAAATTACTATCACAATATACAAATAAGTATAATTTTTACTTTAATATGTAAATATTGTATCTAATTACAAACAATGTCATGATTTATACGAAAATACCATCGCTGTTTATAAATATTATCACACCTTAATATAAAAAAAAATACTATCATAATAAATAAATAAGTACCACGTATACTTTAATATGTAAATCCTACATTTGACTACAAGCAATACCATGATTTTGTATAAAAAATTCTATCACTCTTTACAAATAATGTCATGCCTCTATACAAAAAATATTATCAAATTAAGTTCATTTTTATAACCAGCATGCCTCTATACAAAAAATATTATCAAATTAAGTTCATTTTTATAGCCAGGAACAAATTCATTCTTACTTATCTTTATAACAGGTTTTTAACAGTACACGATTGAGTACACACTTGTATCATAAATCATGCTCATCTAAGTATTTCTTAATGAACAGACCTTGGCAAATCTTCATTCGCCAAAATGTGTTTATAAGTGGTTTTATAAGAAAACATCATCATGTAAACATCTATTTGGTTAAATGTATTCGCAATAACATAATATGATGGGACAAAATATTAGCGGAATAAATTCTTAAATAAAATAAATATTATTAATTACATATAAAATTATATTAAATCTAATTTGTCTATAGAATATTGAACCATCTTAATTAGAGATTGAATAAGAAAATTATATAATGTATATAATTAATAATATTTTGATTAAATTTAACAAATTTGACCACCATTATTTAAATTTGTTAACTTTTAAATGGATATTTTATATCAAACCAAAATATTATTAGTTATATACAAAACTAAATTAATTATAGTTTTTCCATTATCTAATTAGACAATGCTTCTTAAATTTGGCTTAACTTTCTCTTCCAAAGTCCAATTGAGATGATTCAAGATGTTAGTGAAAGCTTAGAAAATTCTTTAAAATTTGTGTTTTGATATTTTTAAAAAATTAAAGAATATGAATTGGGTTGTAAATTTGTTTACTTAACGAATACATTCTTAAGACATAATTGTATTTTCAATTATATTTTTCACATCTTCTTAAAATAATCGAAACACAAAAGTTTTAGAATTCTTTTTAAGTTTTTTGTAAAATTTTGAGCAATCTAAATTAAAGCTTGAATTGGAAAGTTATACCCAATTTAATAAAAATTGTCAAATTTAAGAAGAATTGTCAAATTTTGGTATTTGAATAATTAAACTTAATGTAATTTTGTACATAATTAATAATACTTTAGTTTATTTAAAAATCAATCAGCATGATTTAAATTTTTTAATATGTACATTTTATGTTAAACCAAAATAATATTAATTTGTATGCAAAACTAAATTAATTTTAATTTGTTCAATATCCAGTTTAGATCACAATTCTTAAATTGGACATAACTTTCTTATCCAAAATCCTATTGAGATGATTCAAATGTTACCCAAAGTTTAGGAAGTTCATTAAGAGTATAGTATTTTGAGCTTTCTAAAAATATAAAGAACACAGGTTGGGACAAGTTGATGTCTTAGGGCGTGTCCTTTGTAGAGTTGTTCATTTAACGAATAAAGTCGAAGATCTGACTATGTTTCCAACACTATCCTTCATATTTTTCTCAAAAATCTCAAAGCATAAAATTAAAAGTTTTACAGCTCTTCCTAGATCTCCATAAAATCTTGAATCATTTTAAGCAAGGTTTAGATGAGAAGGTTATACACAATTCAAGCAGTGCGGTGTAAATTAAGGAGCATTGTCTGATATTAGATTAACTAAACTTAATATAATTTTGTAATAATTAATAATATTTGGTTTGATTTAACAAACCCATCCACCGCATTTAATATTTTAAAGTTTTTAATTTTTAAATGATATTATATATTAAATCACAATATTATTAATTATATGAATTAATTATAACATATCCAATATTGTTTTAGAATATGTTTCTTAAATTTGCCTTTACTGTCTCAACAAACTCTGACTGAGAAGATTGAACATATCCCTAGGCATGTCCTTTGCAATGATGATTTACTTACCAAATAAACTCTAAGACATGATCATGTTCTTCATATTTTCTTAAAATACTCAAACTATAAAAGTTCTTAAGTATTTTTAAACATTATATTGAATCTCGAGTCATTTTTAGTATTTGAAATGAGAAAATTATGTCTAATTTAAGAAGTATTGTCCAAATTGGATGTTTTTAGAATATAAATTGGATGTTTTTAGAATATAAGTTGGATATTAAATTTACTAGACTTAATTCAATTTTGTATATAATTAATAATATTTTGATTTAATTTAACAAATTTGACCACCATGATTTAAATTTGTTAACTTTTAAATGGATATTTTATATCAAGCCAAAATATTTTTAATTATATGCAAAACTAGATAAAATTTAACTTGTCCAATGTGTGATTTAGATAATACTTCTTAAAGTTTGCATAACATTTGCGTTGACGCTCCAATTGAGAGGATTCAAGATACTATCTAAATGTTAAAATAGGTCTTTAAAAATTGTGTTTTGAGCTTTTTATTTACTAAAGAATAAAGTTTGGGACACGCCCATGTCCTTGGGTATGTCGGTTATTTAACAAGCACACTCTAAAATACGATCATATTTTTGACTATTTTACTTTTTTTTAAAAAAAGTCAAATAAAATTTTTTAAAAGCTATTCTTGAACTATTCATAAAATCTTGACTAATTTTAATTGAAGTTTGGAAGAGAAAGTTATACCTAATGTAAGAAATATTATGTAAGTTGAATATTAAATTAGCTAGGCTTAATTTAATTTTGTATATAATTAATAATATTTTGGTTTAATCTGACAATTCACTCCACCGTACTGTCTCATCTGAAAGTAAAGATAAGAAGGTGGAGTAGAGGAAGATAAATTATTATAAGCTATTTGACATATCTATCCTTACATTAGAAATTACTCTTTCCCACCACTCCTCCTCCCGTTTAGTTCTTTAATCTTTGCATTGAAATTCCTAAATTACTCTCTTATTCATAAAATTGGTTACATTGTTGTTCTCTATTACGTTGCGTCGTACTTAGCATGGGTACTGGGTGGCCAGAATAGTGGGCCACAAAGAATTTTCTTTTAAATTGGAATATATTATAAAGGGTAAATGAGTAATTTTCTATTATAAAAGGGTAAATAGTAACATCTTAATGTTGAACAATTTTTTAAGAGAAATTTCTCTCCTTTTTACCCATTATGCTTCATCTTTTTCTTCCATAATCGACTGCAAAAAACTGAAGAAGTTTTTTTTTAAATTATGATTTACACTGTTTTCGTACCATTCCCTGTGAAAACAATGTAAGTTTTTCTATTCTTGAATATTAAACATCAAAAATCAAAAATCACACATGAATCATAAATTATATATAAATTATTTGTGCTCATTCAAATCTTGAATATAATAATAACCACATAGATAAAGTGAATAAATCACTTATTTTGAGCAGAATTTGTCATGATGTAGAGAAGAAAGCTTTTACCGATTATCAACTAGTTTCTCTATCTTGACCCTCTTTCTGTACGATGGCTTGATGAAAAACTCAATGCACAAATACCTATTATTTCTGTATTTGTATTTTGTTTGTACTTAATTAGAGTAGAGAAATGACTAATTTATATACACTTCTTTATTAACATTAAATCTTGTACGTCATCAAGTACTAAATTAATGGTTAAGATTTAATATACTATTAAACTAAGAAAATCCTTAACCAAGTTTAATATGGGCATATAGAGAATTTGGGCTACAACATTAGGCCATATTTCTTACATTCTCCTACTTGATCGAATGTTTCATCATTACATTTAATATTATAACATAAAGCTATCAAGAATTAAATCTTATAAACCGTTAACATCATAAGCACCTCAACACAACAAATCACATAATGTGAGTTATGGTGGTCATACACAGTATAGTCGTATACTTCCTTTCATATACCACTACAACTTATTATGTTTAGGTTCATAAGTTGTAGATAAACAACATACAATCCACATACTTGTTATAAAAATATATACAAATTTCTTATTCAAACAATCATGTATATGTAAACATAATGAATAAAAAATATATAATTCAGAAACATATTATTATTGAGCTCAAGAGTGCTAAAGCATCATCATTAAACATTATTATCAATCATCAGTACAACCATGACCTATGCTAAGCACATGCTCTTCAAATGTCTTTGATTGTAAACCTTTAGTTAGAGGATCTGCTACTATAAGATCTATCCTAATATGTTCTACATGCACTTTTTGTTTCTGAATCTCTTCTTTAACAACAAAATACTTTAATTCCATGTGTTTTGTGCCTCTGGAGTATTTTTCATTTTTAGAGAAGAAAATTGTTGCAAAATTATCACAATAAATTTTCAACGGCTTGCTTACTGTGTGACAACCTCAAGCCCTCAAATAAAGTTCCGCAACCATAATGCATGAATTGTAGTCTCACAACAAGCTACAAATTCTGTTTCCATAGTGGATGAAGCAATGACATAATGTTTGACACTTTTCTATAAAATTGCTCTGTCAGCTAATAGGAACAAATAGTCAAATGTCAATTTTCTACTATTAACACATCCCATAAAATCTGAATTTGAATATCCAATCACTTCTAAATGATTAGACCTCTTATAAGTGAGTATGTAATCCTTTGTTCTTTGAAGATATCTTATCACTTTCTTTGCAGCCTTCTAATGATTATTACCAGGATTAATTTGATATATATTTAGCATCCCTATTGCAAAACTGATGTCTGGTCTAGTACAGGTTTATAAGTACATCAAACTGCCCACAACAGAAGCATATGTAATTGTTTTCATTTCCTTACATTCCACATCATTATTTGGACATTGCATAAGACTAAACTTATCTCCCCTTTGAATAAGGACTATATTTGTTAAGCACTTGCTTGTGTTAAATTTCTCAAGAATTTTCTCAGTATAAGCTTTCTGAGACAATCTTAATAAATCTTCTGGTCTCTTACGAAATATTGAAATTCCAATCACATAGGATGACTCTCCCATAACTTTCATTTCAAAATTCTTAGAAAGAAATTCTTTAATCTTATGCAACAAACCGAAGTCATTAGTAACAAACATAAACACAGGTGTGTACTTCTTAAACACGTGTATGTAACTCATATAATCAATCATCACACCTTAAATTGTTCCAACATGACCATCTAAGCTTGAAATTAAAAAATAATAGAGAATATGAGCAAGTACACAATTATATAAGAAGTCATGTTCTTTCCCTAAAACTTCATAACATGGTCAGAACATTTTTAACTCACTTCAAACTTATCTAATTTTGTTCCTTTTGCTCCAAATAAGTGAATGACCTAAAATCAGAACACAAACAAATTAAGTGACATAAACAATAAACAAATTTTCAAATAAACAAGTGAAATTTACTAAATATAGACCTAAAGATATGAGTGATTAAGCACTTATTAATATCAAATTAGAATTCTCCATTTTGTCGGATTATGTCATTAAAGGATTAAATTTATCCATATTAAAAATTATAAACAAGATAATTATGAAATATATTCGAGCTAAAGAATATTAAACCAACATATTGCAATCTAAAGAAGAAAAATATTTAAACCAACATAATGCAAACTAAGGAATGAAGATATTGAAACCAATATAATGCAAACTAAACAATGAAAACATTTAAGCTTTAATAAGGCCAGAGAGAGAAGAAAACTTATTAACATACGTGATGTAAGACAGAGAGTAACTGACTTCTATTTGGTGATGTGAGAAAATATGGCTATGTTTATGTGGATGGTTATGACTTGGAAAATATCTAAAGAAGATTCTTATTGCTTTGAAACTTTTTTCTTCTATTTTTCTAAAAACAAAAGATTAAGATAGTTTTTAAGGAAAAAAAGATAATTATAAATGTAATTTAACTAATAAGAGTAGTTAATATTTGTTTAAATAAAGTAAAATAAAGAATAATTTAATTACTTGTTTATCAAATCTTGCAATGTAATTACGAATTATAACATTCCATTAAAATTTCTTTTAATTACTATAATGTAAACCCCTAATATTGAGTATGTTGCTTCTATAACCTTTCATTCTAATTGAACTAAAGCTTAAACCATATAAATTAGGTCTAATCGAGCCTCTATAGTCTGTCAGAACCACCCTATTACCAACCCTATAGGGGCAAAGCCACAAAATATGCATTAATATACAAAATAATGTTATTTTATTACATAAATAAAAAATGTCATTTTATACGAAGAGTAACAAGCCCCTATCTTGCAATGACTAGGCAACCTGCCTGACACTCCACTTGGGCCCTCCAGTCGATATTTGAATTCGCTGAAAAGTTCTCGTGAAGCTAAGCCTATTGCCCTTATTAAGGAAAAGCTTCAACTCAACCATAAGAAATGTAAACAGTAGAGTTTTATGTTTCAGCTTATTAAAAATTTCGACAACACAACAGCTGTATTTTGACATCTCAAAATTTTCAAAGTCCCTGTAAAAGTTCCAAACACTCTTGTTATCACATCAATTTCTCAATTACAAATTGTGGACTTCAAATCCACTCACACGTAACTTCAAATAGTTACATCAATAAACTTTGAAAACCTAAAACAAAATCATGCATTTCATTAAAAAACCTTTATACACATCCATTCTTTACACAAATGTACATTCCAAACATGTTTAAGGATATGCAATAGTTCTCAAAAATATGTACAAGACACTTTTTATATAAGTTATTAGGGGCAAGACACTTTTTATATAAGTTATATGTACAAGACACTTTTTATATAAGTTATTAGGGGAAAGACACTTTTTATATAAGTTATATGACAAGAAGGCACTATCGATATGTTTTGCATTGAAAGATAACTTTACAACCAAATTTGCAATTACAAAACTACAACCTTCTTTATCCAAAACAAATATAGAGATTAAATTTCATCTAAAAGAGAGTATATAAAAAGTTTCATATAATACAATCTTGAACCCTATATCAAGGTTCAAACAAACATCCTTAAAAAGATTACATTAACTTTTTATTCTCTATTTTATTCTCAAATTAATGGTGAGAACCAAATCTTCGTCCCATCTAGCTTTATTTATCCATATTATACAAAGAGCACAAAAACATTGGTGCAATTCATCTTCCCCGGGTGGGCATTGACATCAAGCTTGTTACTATTTTTGGCAGCAGATGTTCTTACCACTTGCTTTAGGCATGCATTTGCATGGAAACCATTCTATTTGCTCATTTAATGTTGAACAAAACTATGTGTTTCTGAAACTTGAACGTTCTAATTAATTGGTCTTCTTGTTTATTATCATTGCTAGTCATTGGTATCTTTGTATAGCATTTTGTTTTTGTCCATTTCAATAATAGGTTACATCTTCATTTTAATGAGGGCTGTGTTTAGAAAATGGTTAATAGAATTCATTCTACTCATTGAAATGGAAATGTAGCATGTCTTCAAAATACTTAAATCTAGAACTGTTTTATCTATTTGTTTTCCTGCTTGACTTCTTAAAACTATTATTACCCAAGGACATTTTGTCTAGCTACATTCAACACTTGCTTTGGATCTGTTCCTCAAGTATTATAACTTCCATATCTTATACAAGATGTGACATATTGTTAGTGTCTTTATTTTCTATCTTTTTGTATGTTAATTTTCTTTGTTCTTAAGGTTTGAAGTTATACTTAATGAGAATTAATCTTGTTTTATGTCAAGGTGTATTTTGGAACTAAATAGAAAGAACTGCGACGATTTTAGAACAAAAAGAGATGAACTAAGCATTCAACCTAATTAGACATGACCTCGTGCAACAACCAGAAGCATGAAACGCAGCAGGTAGAAGGATACAACAAATGACGTAACACAAGAGTGTAAGGAGCAGAAACTCAACCCTAAAAACGCAGATGTTCAGCCACTCATTAAAACTACATCAAGCGGTATAAGTGAGGGGCATAAGAATATAAAACTCAACCCAAAACGTAGGCGTTTGGGGAAGGAGGGTTTTAAAGTGGCGTGAATAGTTAAGTGGACACCTCTTAATTTGTCAAATCATGCAACAGTGAAGAGGGCGACTGAGTGTGGAAGAAGAGGCAAGGAGCCAGTGTAGGCGTGAGACATGGTGCGTGGATGAGCAGGAGCTGTGGATAATAAACCTCCAACCTTATTTGTCTCATCGATGAATAGTGAATGAGAGAGGGCTGCATAAGAAGGAAAAATAAAAGTGAGCTGCGTTAGAGGGGTTTCGACGGCAAAAGAGCTGGGTGAAAAGGAGAGAAAAGAACGCCCGTGACAATCCCAACGCTAGCAATAGTCCCAAATAGTTAAGAAAAGTTGTGATGTTAGGTAACTAAACTTTCATTTATTGGTTTACGGAATCCAAGTTATTGAACTCAAAATGTTGTGAGACTTTCATTCTTTATTTCAATTGATTTATTAGTCTAGTATTAATTATTATTGGGTCATTATTTGATTATTTGATTTTACAACTAAGTGCACAACTAGTTTGTGATTTTATTCAATCAATCGCTAGATTAAATAGGTTGATGTTCAATTCTTTTAATAAAAAAAAATGACTAAGATTTTTGTCTACTACATTAGGGACATGATTCTAGGAAAAATAATTATCTGGGGTAAATATATATTGTATATATGTTGTCTAGTTCGTTGATTTTATTGATTCGTAAAGCTATTTATTAATTAAATCTGAGATCGTATCCAGGTTATTAATTAATAAGGGTTCATTCAAATACATGTTTTAGTTAATTAAACATAAGATAAAATAGGTAAATAAATTTACCACAATAAATGCTTAACTAATAAATTGGTTATTTTTAGTGTCAATGATCAATGCATGTTCAATAACGAAGGAGACCGGAAACTAAGATTTATTTCTATTGATTGTTAAATTCTCATTATTGTTTTATTAGTTATTTTTTAATTTTGTTTTCCAATTAAATTATGTTTAATTCACAATTACAACCCCCTTTTTTATTGCGTATCTACTAACATATGAATTCTTCGTGGAAACGATCTCTACTTTCCACTGTTACATTAATTTGTATCGCAAGAAGTTAACTTCTTTTTATATTTGATTGCAGGTGACAACAATCACTACATATGTGGTTGCTTGCATATGATTCTGTTTTCATTAGAAACAAGCCTGCAAAAATGGGCATCAGAGATTGCAGTGATTGGGACATTGTCAGCCCCTTTAAATTCTGGAGGTCCGGGCGGTATTCCTATCCCTTTTCTTGATGTTATTGGAAAGAAGGGTGCAAGAGGAAGTAGTGAAAATCTTGTGGATGTTGCTCGTCAATGAGTTGCGAAGCAAGGTTTGCTCCAATCTAGTCAGAAGTTGCCACCGAGCGAGAGCTTCCTTTGTGGTGGAGGCCTTATTGCAATAAGCCTCTCAAATTGTCATTGACAATAAGATAATGCAGTTTTTTTGAAATAAAATCATCTGAGTTTTGAAAATTCTTTTATAACAGGAGCTCGTCCTTTTTTTTAAGCCCAAAATCACCATTTGGCAAAAGTACTTAAAGCTTACAACACCTTGTGACTTTTAAGGAATTCATAATATTTAATATGAAACATATTAAATTCTGAAATTTATTTGGTGTGGAAATAGTCATAAAAATAAGGTTATATGTTCGTGAAAAAGACAATAATTACATTAATTTTACCTCTTTATACATTAGACATACTTTTGTGAACCAGTCAGTCTATTAAACATGGAAAGGCTGCCAAAGATGCTAGATATGATAAGGAGGGTGTAATAAAATGCAAGGTCAGGATTCTCATTCAACACATTGCTTCATGTTTTATAGATTCTTGCAAGTTGCAAATTATCTAGCTTTCTTTGCACCACATTTTTTCAGTTGATATGTAGAAGATATTTTTCGGATGACTCTCCTGTTGGGAAAATCGAGTATTTTTTCCTCTAAGATAAACAACTAGTAAAGTGAACCGATTCGGTAATACCCAGGAAAGACCGCCAAACAGACTCCTAAGACAGTATTACCATTCCACGTAAAATCCTAGGAAAGGGCGGCGGGGTCACAAACGGTCCCACTTAAAACTCGACCTTCTAGACAGAAATTACATGCACGGTGTATTTATCACAACCTAACCCGTGTACATACACGAACAGTAAATACACCCAAATAAATTAAACACAACA
>JANVCQ010007719.1:0-13340 GCA_025531925.1 Erythroxylum plowmanianum | reverse complement strand
ACACACTCTTCTCCTCCTCCAATGAAGAGAGCTGAGCCCGTAAAACGTCCTTCTCCTCCTTCGCCTCTGAAAGCTCAACTCTCAAAACGTTGACTTGCTCAAGAAGATCATTAACCTCCCGGTCCATCGTTCCCTTAACTTCCTCGAGCTGATCGATACGCTGATTCATCGCAGAGGCGAACGTCAGATCCCTGGCACAACCACGGACGAGACTAGCCATCAGCTCCTTATTGTTCAGCGTATCCAAAAACTTCTCGTCTTCAGGGGGAACGGCCTTCCGAGCAACGTGAAGGGCCACGTCGATGTTCCTAAGTGATGCAGTCTTGTCTAGACTGATCGTGGATACCCATTTCTCGTAGCTAGGCCCTCTCTTCCCTCTTGCCTTTGTCCGACTGGGGTATACGCCCTTTCCCCTTATCCTTGACCAGAGGGCAGGGCGATCGCTCAACACACCGAGCGGTCCTCCTGCTCTTAAGAGATTGCTCCACCTCCTCTTCTTCCCTTATAACAGCTCGACCCTCATCAGCCGATCGGATCGTTAGCGCCATGGGCTCGGTAGGCGCAGTTGGTTGAGTAGTATTTTGCCCGACCTCCGCAGGCACGGTTGGCTGAGAGATATTCTGCCCAACCGCCACCTTTCTACTCCGCTCTTTTATTTTCAGGGAACGCCCGACAGCCTTGCGCTGGCCTTTAGCCTTAGGAGCATCGAAGGATGAGGTGAAATCCTTGAGTTTTGCCATACCTGCACAAGTATAAAAATAGGTCAAAAATTGAAATGAGTACTTGTGAATACAACAAACAATTAAACTACGAGGAGTCAACCAGAAGGGGCGGTTTCTCCTTCTAGCCCGTTAATCCGATCCGGGGGACTAATTGAAAAGGTATCGGCTGATATTCCCCCCCGATACTCAAGAACAAGACGATCGAAATTGTACCAACCGAGCGCCTTGATCTGATCGATTACTTCAGATTCCCTTTTAGTAAAGGATAAATTGAAAGTATCGTTCCACCACTCGACCAGGGGATACCTCCACTCCCTGGACTCAAAGGAAGACCTCGGGGGCCTCACAAAGAAATACTTTATCCTCCAGGCTTTAATTGACGAAGTTGTCCCAGCGAGTCGATACCACGCATTTCTGTACTAGAAATGGGGGATCCCGGCCCCGGTAAGCGAGCTCTGATTCAATCTCAAAAAGAGCCGCAGAATGTCGATCGACGGAGGACACCCGAAATGGTGGCATAGCAAGGCCAGAGCATTCATGAACCTCCAATCATTTGGGGGGATCTAGACCGACAGCAACTTGTACACGTGACAAACCTCATCGATGATCGGGGCATAGGGAAGCCTCATGCCACCGATCGAGAAGAAGCTGTCTAAAACAGCGAAGTAGCCCCCCGCATTGCTGTAAATTCGCTCGCTCTTTGCGGCTAATCTGGGTCCCCAGGATGTGGGGATATTATTCCTGATGACCGATCGGTTCAGCTCCCCTACGGTCATCGTAGATTGGTCGGACGGCGGCTTCTCAATAACTCGCCCGTCTATCCGATCATCCGTCGCAATTTCTTCATCCATTTTTGCATCCGGCGCTTCATTATCCCCTGCCTCCGTCACTACCACTGCCCCCGCCGCTATATCAAGCGGCCCAACAATCTGTAAAGCACTTCCGGTAGAAACTTTCCGGTCGAGAGAGGAAGAGGAAGTGGCTTCGTTCCTAAGTCTAGACTCACTCCTAGGACTAATCGACAACATGGCTACAAAAAAGAAGTTTGTAGGATAAAGAACAGGAAAAGGATGTACCTAGTTTAGTGACTGGAGTTGGAGAATGGAGACGGTGGCATAAGGTGAATTCTGGTAACCGTAAGGAAGAAGATAGAGAGTTGAGAGAATGTTGCAGAACTGAATACACAAGGTAGAAAGTGAGGGAAATTCGTCGACCTCGAGTAGTTATCATCGCGATCAACTGAACGGGCGTATCAATCAGAGTCGGACGCGTGGCAAAATCTGAGTCGTACGAATTAGGGTTATCAAGTGTCCCAGTCGGCGCAACAGCTGAAAGGACGCCCATGACAGCTACGCAGCAATTAAAAAGATGCCTCGTTTCAAATTTTGAAAACCTGTCAGATGACACGTGTCGTTAGTACTGATTAAACCAAATGCCTTCATGCACTAAGCGTTGATGTCCGACCGATTGGGCCTATCACGAGCTACCATATGGACGAGCTGCACAACCCTTATGTACTCCTTTGACCCTTCTTTTTGGTCAGACTCGAGGAGTAGGGGGCTTATGATTGGGTTGGTCGTGCTAGGCCCAAGCCCAGACTCAGAACGACGCATGGGCCGATCGACCCATCCCTTGATGATTGATGATTGACCTAATTCCTGTAGGTATTATCTATATAAATTCATTATCTCATCATAAAAGGTACGAGATCCAAGAACCCTAATTATTCTTTATTCACTAGCCGCCAAAACCCTCACAAAAAGACTAACTTGAGCGTCGGAGGGGCCTACCGACAAATAACCCCCGGCGTGCCTTGTTGTTTTGCAGGTAAATTTGTGTCACAGTCAACCAATCCCATGGATCCAAGCAGTAGCGCCCAGCCCTATCAAAATCAGACAGAACCAATATTATTATTTAATTAATAAATATATTCTTTGTCTTTAAGTATTAAGTTAATTAACATTAAAGGTAAAATCGTCAGAATAATTACTATGTAATTGAAATTATGATGAGATTATAATTATGAAATTTAATTTATATTAATGTATTATTCTTAGATATTCCTAGTTGTAGTTTCATTAAGATATGATATTAATGAAATCGTAAAACTAGCATACATTATATTTAATTGATCTTATAAATTAAAGTATAAAGATACTTAAACTAATATATAGGTGTTTATGAGAAAATAAATCACTAAACTGACCTGACTATGCAGATTTCAAATGGAATATTACTTATGTATCTGTGGATTTTTTTCATTATGATAGTTATATAATTGATCATTAGATTTGAAATTACCAAGGTATCTAATGTGGGAATTATTATATTTTGATGTTAATTATAAAATGTCCTATGATAATTCAATCGGTAGTACTTGGATACAATATGGACCATATGAAGATAGTTTAGTAAGTCAATAAATGATTCATTACCCTAAAATAATTAAAGATAATATTCTATTATTCTTGATTAGTAGTGATTTATAGAATTCTCTGGTTAGAATGAACATGATTGGATACAAAAAAGTTGACAATATATCCATGCTCTGTCCAATTAGAATATTAGATGACGAAATGATTAAATTATACATTATAACCATGCATGGATAGGTTAAGTCAAATCACTTTGATATTCCTAATATTTTAGTGATCATGACATGTTGTTAGGCGCTAATCTTGACATACGATTATAAATTATTTAATTGAAGAATTAAAGATAAATTAAAAGCAATTTTAAATTATCTAATTCTAATTATAAATTAGAACTATATTTTATAATCGTTGCTAATATATCAGGAACATAATGGGTCACGCATAATAGTTTAAAAAGAAAATTTAATTTTAATTAAATTGAACTTAATTATAAAGTTCGAGAAACTTTAGGGATCAAATATGAAATATTTTATTTTATTAATATTAAATTAATTATAATTACAGAATAACTTTAATTATAATTGAGGTATTTAATTTTAATAGAAACTTAAAAACCTGATTTTTTTCTATAAATAAGCATAAGCATAAGAGAGCTAACATTCTTGCTTAATTCCTCTCAAGATTAGAGAAACTACTCTATGAATATTGTTAGAGATTGGATGCCTGAATAACTCCTTATTGACAAATCAAAAATGTTTCGAAATAATTTCAATCAAAAAAATTGAATAAGGTACGATTTCATATTTTATAGTTTGAGTTTTAATTATTCAAGTTATTTATTATCAGGATTTGACCAGAAATTGTAAATTTTTATTTTCCTGCTATGTTAGTAATTTGATCATAGTTGGTTCCAACAGATGCTATTAGTGATGTTGCCATTATACTTTTATGTTCTTACCCTCATCCAACTATAATCGCTACAAGCAGTACAAGCAACCTGTGTAATAGATGTTGCCATTATACTTTTATGTTCTTACCCTCATCCAACTATAATCGCTGCAAGCAGTACAAGCAACCTGTGTAATATAGCTCTTTCTTCATCTAATACCAAGGTAATGAAGAGGTTACAATTAAATGTATTAACGATATCTTTTTAATATCAAAACTACGTATATTTATAAACACCTTCATCCCTTTGTTTCTACTAAGAATTTGGATGTTGATAATTAAGAAGGTATTCTTAACTCCCAATGTCGGCCTATTTGATAGGCAATTTCTAAGCTAAACAATTGAACGGAGAGTTTGCATTTTCCTCTCATAGAATTTATGCATACTTCTTTTGATTATGTTGGAAATTATTCTTTAGGGTTAAATTGAAGCAGTTGAGAACTGGATTTAAGATACGTACCATATTTTTATATTATTTAAATTCCATCCTTATCTTGAAATATCTTGGAAAATGGAAGCTCTTAAGGTATTACTACTTTTTGTATGGAACTTAAAGAAAGATTATGTATAAAAATTGATTAGGTCCAATAAATCTTAAGGCCAAAATAATAATTTGAACATAATGTTGATAGTAGAACATAAAATGAAATTTAACGTTAACGCTTATAAATCATTCAAAATAAATTTCACGTGAACAGAAAATATGACAAAATTAACTAATCGCATTCAAATGTCAAGTCAAAATTAACATGACATTTATTATTTATTTTATCTTAAAAGTGAGTTTGATGTGATATTTATTTTTATTTTTATCTTAAAAATGGGTCATTGTCTTAAATGTATATCAGTGAGCTCCACGACATATGGGACCCACTTAATAGTTCATTTATTAAATTCTATTGATTAACTAAATTAATTAATTTCTTATTAAGTTAAAAAGTATTATAAATGTTAATTAATCCAATCAATAGCAATATTTTAGAAATCAAACTAGAAATTAAATCAGTAAGATAAAAGGTTTAATATTTAAACTATTCAACTAGTATTAAATCATTATAAAACTGGTTAGAGATTGAATAAATCGGGTTAAAGATTGAATAAAACTAAAAGTTTTAAAATATGATTGAAGGAGATTGTCCTTACTCATTTAAGAATTTGAAGTTTAATTTAAAAAGCAGTTATTTAAGAATTTGAAGTTTAATTTTAAAAAGACTATTAAATAAAAATTAACTGATTTATTTTGATTTATAAAAATTGATTAATTTTATAAACTAATAATTAGTCAATTTTTAACAATAAGGGGTAGCAAAGTAAATCGAACCTAAAAATTAAAAATTAAACCATTGAGCTGGCTAAATTTATTGAATTTTTTAATCATTGATTAATAGACTAATGAATAACTGCCATCATTTTTTAATTGAATATTTAATACCTAACTATTAAACTCACTATTGTTTACTCTCTCCTTCCCAGTTGATTCAATCGTAGGCGACCAGATGCAACAAAGGTGATCAACATGCTCGTTGTACCCAGTAGCATTGCAGCATTGAAAAGCATAGCAACATGGACATCATGTCCATAAGCATGCATTTTTCCAGGAACTTTACTTTTGTGCTCCCACTCTACCACCTTCTGTGACAACTATTGTGTGTGTCTAACCCTATTTTTGAGACTTTCAGTCATTGTTTACATTTTTATGATTTGTGGAATTGATGAAAAAATAAAGACAAGGGGATGATGGGTGAATCAAGCCTTTTCTGCACAAGCACACCTGTTTAGAGTGCACATGCCTATGTTCTCTAGGTACACAATTGTTTGTACCAACTGTGTAAGTCTTTAACATAATATGAAGAAAGACAAGGGCGAAGATGTACACGGTTGTTTACATGCCCATGTTCATGACTTACATAATTGTGCAATGTTATGAATATCGTACTAGTATTTATACCAGATCTGATTCTAGTATGATATTATACTGGTATAGGTCAATACTGGGTATTGTTTCGGGTTATTTTTAAAATTTATAAATTATTCCCTAAATTTTTTAATATCACAAAATAGTCCTTCAATATATTATACAATATAATTTATAATTTCACTTCAACCCTTTCTTCAAAAACCATATATTAAAATTAATTTAAAATAACTCGTAAATATAAATCTCTATTCATAAATTAAATTAATTTATACAAAGATTATATATCAAATAATAGTCACTTACATGTCTAGATTAATAAACATAGTAAAGAATAATATACTATAATTACTTATTTAAAAAAGAAGAAGAAGAAGTGTTTTTTTTTATAAAGTTATAAATAAATCATTCTCTTATATATACTATATGTGTATGTGTATGTGTACATATATCTATATCAAAGTATAGCTTGTTATATATATATATAACAAAGTATAGCTTATTAGATTTGACTCATGAGTAAAGATTGTCGTATCCTTGATGTATGCAAACTTTACCCCAGAAATTGAAACCGATCATGTAAATAAAAGGCATGCATAACATTTTTCAGCTACAAAAACATGACGTGTCATGTTGTGATTGCTCAATTCAAAAAATATCGTCGTTTCTATCTTAAAAAACTCACACCCACTAAGCTGCCACGTAGTTTTAGTCTTCACATTCTATAACTGGACTTTTGTTTCTTTGAAAGTTGAAGTTTGTGGGATGTTTTTAGGTGTCTGATTTTTTTTTTTTTATGTCTATGTCATTTGCTTCTATCTTTGATGTTGAATTTCATTGGTCATGATTCTTTGATCTTTTCTTTCTTGTTGTTGTGAGATTCAGATCTAAAATTACATACCAATACTAAGATTATCACTTGGGTAGGTCCGACGATGAAGTGTGAGGTGGTACAATGATAGTTGTTGCAGGTAGTAGCGTGATGGCAATAGGTGGCCATTGACAGTGAACATTAGAGGGAGGGAGAATGTTTAAAATGGGTATCGACCAGTATTTGGGTTGTTTCTATGTGGGTTGCTTTGTTTTTATTGAACTTTTTTGCAATTTAGTATAGATGAAAAATCTAGTATAAGTTGGTATTGACAGTCTATACAGAAGACGTTGATTTTGTACAATTTTCTATCCGATATGGCACCTTCTGGCTAATACTAGCCAATACGCTATGAAATTTATATCTTTACGACTGTGTATGATGACCGTGTAACTCTTTATGATCATATTCATTTGTGGGTGTGTGTTGAAAAGAAACTATTACCTATACGATCATGTATGTGACCGTGTACGATTCAAAAAAATCTATTTCAAGATATAAAAGAGAAGATATGTAGGTTTTGTATGAGAACGACCAAAATACCAAAAAGTGAGGGAAAACATAGAGATAGCAAGTAGTATAGTATTCTCATCCCCTTTTTTTAGTGTTTTGAGGATTTGTTTGATAGTTTACATGTCAACTTTGGTTTCAATCTCAAAACTTTGCAAGGCAACTTGTAGTTGTGGAGTGACATATTAAACTTTGTAAATCCTTATTTGTGTTAAGTGAATTTGTTTGTTAGTTTAGTCCATGATTTTTACTTTACATTAGAGGGTTTTTCACGTAAATCTCAATTTTTGCTTCTTTGTTAAGTTTTCATTCTTATATTGATTTTTCTTATTAAACTTCAAGAGTGCGTTGTTGTTGCTCTCTGGTAGATCTTTTAATGACTTGTATTTTTATCTCCTAATAAATGGTATTAAAGCCATCATGATGGAAGGTCGAAATAGCTTTATGATTAAGTTGACATCAACAAATAACTTTATTTGGAGCCCAAGATAAAGGAACTTATATTTTACAATGATATTTTGCATCCTATTGATGTGGACAATGGTGAAGATGATGTTTCTTTAAAACATGAAAAGATGTTAGATAAAGAGATGGGAGTTCATAACATATAGGCTTTAGTGGAAAAAAACAGGGGAAAGAGCAAGAGTAGGGGTCCCAAAGGTCGTGGAAACTATAAGAACCGACTGAAGTCTAAAGGTGACAAAGATGTGAAGACATGTCACTATTACAAAAAGTTAATACATATTAAAACGCTCTGTTATGACTATAAAAGGGATCAGAAAAAAGCAATATCTTCATAATGATGAAGATGATAAGAATATAGTCGCAACAAATTCAAGCATGGATGATAAAGTGTCCATAGTTTGTGCTACAAGAGATTGCTTCTATATCAATGATTCGGGTTCTAAGTGGCTTATTGAAATAGGAGCATCATATCATTATGTTCCAAAAAGTGAGGTACTTCTTAAACTATACTATACATCCCCCATTTAAGGCTAAATCTATTATAGACAAATATGTTCTATTGAGAAGGATTTAAGCACATTTTCAAAGATATGAAGTGGAAACTGTCTAAAGGAACAATGACTATTGCTTGAGGAAAGTTATGTCACACATTGTACAAGACACACTTAAAGGTATGTGGTGATGAAGATTTTGGCATCAATTAATGGGGCACATGAGTGAGAAAGGATTAAAGGTACTAGTCGGTAAATCCCTTTTCTTAGTTAATAATACGCAATCGTTTAATCCTTATAATCATTTGCTATTGAAAAGTAGTATAGAGTCTCTTTCAAGAGAAGAACTACAAGAAAGATGGATATGTTAGAGTAGATGCATTCATATGTTTGTAGCCCAATTAAGAAGGGATCATTAAGAGGTAACAAATACTTTATTTGAAAACTTGACTATACATATAGAAAACAAAAATTCAAATATTTGAAACTTTCTAAAAGTTTCATGTCATGGTCAAAAGGGAAGTTGAGAGGAATCTAAAGTGCTTGCAAATCGATAATGGGGGAGAGTATACTTCCAAGATGTTTGAAGAATAATGGACATCGCATGACATTAGAAATGAGAATACTAAACTTGGTACTCCGCAAATAATGGTGTTACTGAGCGAATGAATAAAACAATTGTGGAGAAGGTTCAGTGCATGCTCAGAATGTATTTTTAATTGAAGCAGTCCGAACTTCAGTCTATTTGATCAATTGAGCTCCCTCAGTTCCATTAGATTTCGAGATTCCTTAGGGAGTGCAGACAGGTAGAGATCCCTCATATCACCATCTAAGAGTATTTGGCTGTAAGGTATTTAAACATATACCGAAGGATCAGAGATAGAAGCTTGACTTAAAGGTGATACCTCACATCTTTGTTAACTATGATGGTGATCAGTTTGGCTTTAGAATTTATGATCCAGGGAAGCAAAAAGTTTTCAGGAGTAAGGATGTGGTATTCAAGGAGCATGAGAGAGATGCAGATATTCTAAGTGAAAAAAAAGTCCTCACAGTATCTCATCCTATGGCGCCATTAATTCTTCTCTAGTCTATATCACTACTGAGCAGTCTGCAGGTGAAGGAGATGAAATGTGTGATTAAAGACGCATTAATAGTCATCAGGTACATCCTGGTAATGATAAGCTTCACGAACCACATCCAAACAATGCTAAAAATGAAGTTGTTGAGGATAATGAGCAGGGAAGAAATCAGATCTAACAGTTAATGAGATATACTTTTGAAGGTCAAAAAAGGAGAAAAGGCCTTTTATCAGATATTTGGGTTCAAATTTTCTATCAGTTACTATTAAAGGTGAGCTTGAGAATGTGCAAAAGGTAGCATATTGTAAAAGCAAAGATCTTTAGCTCACAACTATAAAGGAAGAGATGAAATCTCTGAACAAGAATGATACGTATAAGCTTATGAAGTTTCCAAAAGGTAAAAAGGCCTGAGTGTTCAAGATAAAGAAAGATGGTGACAAGCTGGTGAAGTATAAAATAAGGCTAATGGTGAAAATGGTTCAGTCAAAAGAAGGGCATTAATTTTGAAAGGCCCTGAAGAACAAATGCATGTTCAAGATAAAGAAAGACGGTGATAAGTTGGTGAAGTATAAGACAAGGCTAACGGTGAAAATGGTTCAGTCAAAAGAAGGGCATTGATTTTGATAAAATATTTTCAATTATATATTTGAAAATATATATTTTTCAAATATATATATATATATTGAACTTCATATATATACATTGATCAACTACATTCTCCTTAAAGCCATTTGCAATGACAATCATATCAAACTTGAGATACCACTGCCTTAATGCTTGTTTTAACCCATAAATAGACTTCCTAAGCTTGCAAACCATATGCTCTTTACCAGTTATCTTGAAACCAACTGGTTGGGTTATATAGACATCTTCATACAGATCTCCATTTAAGAAAGCGATCCTTACACCCATTTGATTGAGTTCCATGTCAAAATGAGCAACTATAGCCATAACGATTCATAATGAATCTTTTGTAGAAATTGGTAAGAAAATTTCTTTGAAATCAATCCCTTCTCTCTGGCTATAGCATTTAGCTACAAGTCTGGTTTTATACCTTTCTACTTGTTCACTTGAGTCATGTTTGATTTTGTAAATCCATTTGCACCCAATAGGTTTACAAACTTTGGGTAGTTCAACCAACTTCCTAACTCCATTTTATGACATAGAACTTAACTCATCTTCCCTTCCATTCATCCATAACGCAGATTGAGGACTGTTCATGGCTTCTTGAAAACTGATTGGTTCAATGTTATCTCCCACATCAAACTCATGTTCCTGCAAATAGACAATATAGTCATCAGGAATGGTAGGTCTATGTGTTCTTTGTGATCTCCTGACAACAACTTTATCATCCCCAGTATTAATGACTTCATCCTGTGCTTGATTCTGAGGTTCATCATGAGATTCTACTGGAATCTGTTCAATCACAGGGTCATCAATAGGAGTTGAAGTAACAGGTACAAAGAATATAATGCGTTCTTCCCTGAATAAAATTTCTCTTGACCCTTGACTTGAATCAAATTCATCTTCAAAGTAGATAGCTCTATCTGATTCTATAATCCTGGTTGTGTGAGATAGGCAATAAAATCTAGAACCCCTTGATCCGATGGTGTAGCCTACAAAGTAGCCACTAATAGTTTTCAAATCAAGCTTGTTAGATTGCTGATTATAGGGCCTCACTTCTGTTTTGTATCCCCAAACATGAAAATGGCGCAAGCTTGGTTTCATACTTGACCATAACTCATATGGAGTCTTTGGAACTGATTTGCTAGGTACTTGATTCAAGATATAAACTGTTGTCTTCAATGCCTCACCCCACAAAAATTCAGGCAAACTAGAATGAATCAACATACACCACAACATATCAAGAAGTGTGCGATTTCTTCTTTCAGTGATTCCATTCTGCTAAGGTGTCCCTGGCATTGTATACTTTACTTCAATACCACATTCTTGCAAGTATCTAGCAAAAGGTCCTGGATTTCTTCCACTCTCATCATAACGCCCATAATACTCTCCACCTCTGTCAGAATTAACTACCTTAATTTTATTCTCCTTTTGAAGCTCAACATTCATCTTGAAAATCTTAAATGCTTCCAAAGATTCAGATTTTTCACGAATGAGCTCCACATGACCATACCTGGAAAAATCACTAATAAAAGTGATGAAGTATTTATAACCACCCATAGCAGGTGGAATTAATGGTCCACATATATCAGTATGAATCAACTCTAACAATTCTGAATTCCTGTCTGTTTTGTTTTTTCTAACCCTGCAGTCAACTTCCCTTTAATATAGTCAACACAGGCAGTGAAATCTGAAAAATCAAGATCCTGTAGTACACCATCCTTTACTAACCTCTCCATCTGTCTCTAGAAATATGGCAGAAACGTTTATGTCATAACATAGAAGATCTCAAATCCAACCTCATACGTTTGGAACCAACAACAGTATTAAGAGAAGAGGAAGAAGCAACAATAACACAATCATTCAACTCAAGTTTGTATAAACTTTCTCATAAAATTCCGTTTTCCACCAAAAGAGAGTCACAATATAAAGTCAATTTTTCAGTTCCAAAACGAAGACTATAACTTAGTTTATCCAAAATAGATATAGAAATCAAATTCCTCCTAATAGAGAGTAAATAAGCGACAACATGTAACATCAAAAGATGCCCTGTATTTAACTGTAGTTCAACTGTCCCAAAAAATTCAACTTTGACTTTGGTATCGTCTCTCATGTATACATGCTGCTCAGATCTAGTCGGCCTTCTTTGACTTGTCAATTTCTGCAAGGAATTCGTAACTTGAATTGTTACTCCAATATCTAACCACCAAGTATTTAAGGATACGTCAATAACATTTGACTCTAAAAAAACCTTCACAAGACAATTACCTTTCTTCTCTAAACGAGTTTTGAGTTTTCGACAATCAGTTTTCTTGCGCCCAAAACTCTTACAAAAGTTGCACTTCCCTTTAAAAAACTTGTTCTTCTAACTAACAGAAGATGTACCTGCCTGCCCACTTCCTTTAGCACCAAAACTTTCTTCTTGACAAGCTTTTGATCACCTGAGCTATTAGGAGTGAACTTTCTCTTTTGATAATTACTATGGTTCGTCATCATAGAGATGCTTCTTGCCCTTCCCTTTTTCATATCATCCTCTTCCTTAGCAAGAATAGCAGTCATCTTCTCAATAGTCTCTTTCTGAGCATTATAACTCAATCTAATTGAATCAAATTTAGAGAGAAGAGTCCCCATCATAAACCATACCATGTAGTCCTCACCAAGGTCCATATCCATAGCCTTAAGCTTATGGTAGCAACCCATGAGCTTGTCGATGTGGGCCCCAATATCACTTGCACCATCATAAATAGTGTGATGAAGTATGTTTAAGTGTTCATTTTTCTCATTCTTTAAGAACTTCATATATTTTTTCTTAATAGCAGCAAGAAAATACTTTGCATTGTCAGCCTCGAGAATACTATCACGAATGGATTCATCCATGTGATATCTCATAATCATCAAACAACATTGATTAGAGTACTCCCACTCCTCATAAGATTTCCTTTCCTTCTCAGTAGCATCATCAACAGATTTTTGTGGTGGATCAATTCTCAAGGCCAAGTCCATTCGCATAACGGTCAAATTCATCATGAGAGATTCAATCCACTGCTTGTGGTTCGTTCCATTCAACGTCAGGATAGCAGAGACTCTCAGATTGCTCAAAGTTGAATGAGTACCAAGAGTAATAACTATGATATGCAAGTTAAAACATAATCATGCAATTCGTGCTCTTTTCTCAAAATTAACTATATCATTCATGCTAGAGTTCCTTAAATAAATATAGAACTCTTTCCCAAGTAAGAACAATTTATTAAATTATCACAACTAAATCATCAATATACTATCGAAAGGATAGAAAAATTGTGCGGTTCATAATATTTTAATAAAATTTCTTCACCATATT
>JANVCQ010007639.1:0-13346 GCA_025531925.1 Erythroxylum plowmanianum | reverse complement strand
TGAGTGAAATGAATCTGTAATAGGGGTTAAGTGATCCAAGTTAATGACAAATGAGTTGAGTTGATTAATATTGAGGTGTTTTAACACTAAAGAGATGTAATCTAGGAAGCGAAAAATGACATACATCGAAGAGTATCACTTCGACCAAGATGCATTTAGATGGAGATAAAGATGTAAATAGGGGAAACTAAGTGCGACATAAAGTGGTCCATAAGAAATTATGGCAAAAATGGGACAAAGGCAGTATAAGTGATTTGTATTGTTATAAGTCGATATATATGCGATATTGAAATTGGAAGTAAGGAGTCATCAAGAACATAACTGAGGAAGTATGATATAGAGAAAGAAACATCGAGTAGAAAGATGATACAAGAAACGGAGGAGTGTAGAAGGTAACAATACCCCTACCTTATTTAGTATTAAAAATGAATTTCGAGGACGAAATTTTTATTAGGAGGGGAGAATTGTAACATTCCATCACCGATGTGAAGGGTAAATTGGTCAATTGGGACGGGTTTGGAGTGTACAAATTAGTCTCGGTATGTCTATGCATAAAAGGGCCCCGAGGCCATTGTACTATTTATGCAAATTGTTTTCCGCATAAATTAAAATGTGTGTGTATGTATTAAAGAAAAAAAAATATTTTGACTGATGTAGCACGCTACCCTCGCGGGGCACAGACTTGGATATCACCAAAGATGTCGGGTTCGGGTCACGCGGGAGTGGGGTGTTACATCTTTGGCACTTTAATACCAACAATTCACTCATTAATGTAATTTCTAGCATTACAAGACCAAACAATTATCCAACTCTCATTTCCTATGTCACTTCCAAAAATCCAGATCTTTAGGTTAATTTTTCCATGATTATTCTGATCAGTAAATGAAGTAATTTGGGAACACTTTCCACCAGAAAAGTGTTCCCTATAGTCTTAAGTTTCTAATGACACCACAATCATTCATTTTGGTTCAAAAATTTGAAAGTTATACTTCAAACATTCTCGGACTGTTCTTATTCTAATATAGTATACTATGCACAACTTCTATCTAGAAATTGAACATCTTAGAGGCTAAATCAGAATTCAACTTCTTCATATAATTTGTAAGCCTATGCCTCTAGTTTACTCCATATTAATAATCATATCATTTGGAATCCTACATATCCAATTATAATCAAAATACTGAAGTGTGTTCAGTAAAATATTTGTATTTACACTATTCCAATAGATTCCCACACTTTCATTTGATCACTCTTTTTGAAATCAATTTAGAATGCTACCAATTTTTATAAAGAGATAGAATAATGTGTTAAGATATGGGCTCAAGAATCAAGTCATTTGGAGGTCTAGAGAAGAAGTTATAGTCGAAAGAAGCAAGATTGTTTAGTATCCAAATTTCTCTCGGGTGTTTAGATCAAAATCATATCATGGTTACTATTGGAGAGCACAGTAAATTGATGGGACAATTAAACATCAGGCAATGCAATTAAACTCATGGAGGTGAGGGAGAAAACTCAAGGGTGTGCGTGAATCACAGGTGTGAGGGTGAGAAGTCATAGGCGTGAGAGATAAAGAAAAAAATTGGGTGAGATCTACAACTTTCGTGAAGACAATTTTGTCAAAATCTTCCTAAATCGATACAATTTAATGAAAGAAGTTCATATCAAACTTTTACCTCTCTTTATCTTTTCTTTGTTGCATTCATAGCCAACTTCTCTATGTGTCTTTCTTCACTAAATTCAACACTTCAATTTTCATTTCTAGTTTTTCCATTCCATTTTCATTCAACTAATTCACCACAAATTCATGGTACCCCTACATATGAAATTTTACTCATTCTCAAAATCATCAAAATCCAAATATCAGTTATTCATCTTCCTAACATTCTGCATTTCAACCTATTTGTACATTCTCAATTTTTTTCTCAACTTTCATTTTAAACAAATTTTCTCATCTCCAGACATCATCATACAACTATTCTCCACTCTAATCTTATTCTTGTTCATCTTTAATATCTCTCAAAATATTCATGTATATGCATATATATATACACAGTGAAAATAGAGTCCTCATTTCTGTTTTCTTCAAAATGTTTCTACACCTATTTATACATGTTTTCTAAGATCTTTCAACTCCAAAAATCATTTTAACACCATCTCATAACATTTTTTATCATGAAGTCTAAAAAATCAGCACATGTTGTATATTCTGGTTTTTCACTCATATTTCAACACATGTACATTTTCATTTTATAACTTCAACATATAACTAACATGATGCATGTTTCATCTTATGCAACCATAAAGAACCATAATTGCTTACTTGTCTAAAGCTCCAAAATCTTTGAAGTCACGTGAGCCCTAGCTTTCCAACAACACCTAATCATCAACAGTTCGAGGTTGTAGGGTTAGGTATTTTAGTGATATTGAAGGAGATAACAAAAAGAGATAGCAAGTGAAAGATGAGAACAAGGCTTGCATTGTGAGGATGAGAAATCTCTGAAAGAAATGAAGCTTCTAGAAGATGAAGGAAGATCCCGAAGAAGATATTTTTAGGATAGGAACAAGCAGTAGATGGATCTTTTAAGTTTAAAAGAACGTGTGTTTAAGAATTGGACGCTTGCCCATTTCTTTAAAACCTTGGCTAGTTTCCTAACTCTCTAGTTATTATTAAACTAGTTCCCTAACTTTCATCCTTTCATTACAATTATCTCCAATTTGTCTCTAATTTTCACAACCATTATCTCAAAATTCTTAACTTGACTCCCAATTTTTCTTCAATATCATTGCACTCATTTCTATTTTCCATACATCAATTTACTTGCCAAGTAACACTTTTCCTAGTCCAATAATAATTAATAATTTCTGGAATTATTCCTAAAATTTTCCAAATTCAAAATTGACCAATACGCTCTCCAATTAAATTTTTCAATACAACAAATTCACAATTTCTCTACAGTATCATATCACAATATACCTGGAATTATCCATGAATGCATGTACAATTATTTTCATGTGTTCAACAATCAAATTCACTTGTATGTATGCTAACATTATGCATGAGCATGAGATCTATTTTTCTAATCTCTCATTGATATTTTCTTCATTACTGACATCTAGGGTTCTGACCTTTAATATGGGAACGGGATGTTGCACTGAAACACTCTCTTTGCATCTCCAAAATGTTTTTGCTCTATTGATGCATAAATCGAGACATAAGACATACATTATATCAGGTCTTGTAGTTGTGAGATATAATAATCTCATCGTCTTCTTCTAACAATTTTTCATTTATCAACAATAGTGATGGTCCCATATTGCAATTCTCCATTTTGAACTTCCATATTCTCTTCGATTAATTTCAATACCTAAGAAATATTGAAGCAAGCCTAAATCATTGATCTCATATTTTTCCATCATTACCTTTTAAACTTATGTGTCATTTTCTTATCATTCCTAGTATAAATCGAAGCATCAACATAAATAGAAACAATAAGCATAACATTTTGCATGCATGATATAAAGTGTTGGATTGCTTAAATTTCTTCTAAATCCTTTATCAATGAAGTATGTATCAATATTGTCACACCATGCACATAGTGCTTGGTTTAAACCGTACAATGCCTTCTTCATTTTGTACATCTTTTCTTCTTTTCCTTCAATCTCAAAACCTTGTAGTGGCTTAACATCCACCTCTTCTTTCAACATGCCATTTAAGAAAGATGATTTCACATCAAGTTGGTACAACTTCCATCCCATATATGTGACTAATTCATTCAAAATTCTAATTGTTTCATGCCATGCCACTGATGCAAATGTCTTTTTTGTATTGAGGTTATGTGGGTACCATAATGATTGACCAATATGATGCTATGGTTGACTGATGTCCTACCAAAATGCATATTGGTTGTTTAATCTCTAATAGTGGTCTACTAATATTCCAATGACTAGGAAATCTATACATTCAATGCACGTTGGTTGACCCATATGTAACAATGGTTAATCAATGTATAATAACTAGTAGTTAACAATGTCTACTGCTTAGTTTTAACAACTAGTTTGAGTCCTAAAACCTATAAACACAAGATTTTTCATTATTTTAGACATGAGAAAATATTTGGATGTTCTATAAACACATTTCAAATAGTGATTTAAAGATTTTGTAGGCAGTTATTTTGAAGTGAGTAACCTTTAGATTATAAAAGTGATTAAGAATTTTTTTAAAGTTGTAAATCATTCATGAGTGGGTTACTTTTCATTTGAAAGAATGTAAGAGGAGCTGCCTTTTACTCATGAAAAAAATATTAATGTAAGAAGGTTCCTCTTCACCTTTTTTTTAAGAAATTAAGTTTATTGAACAAAGAAATAAAGTTTAAAAGGAGCATATTAAAATGCAAGCACATCTAACTCATTAAAGGAAGTCTAAGTTAGTACAAAGTTATAAGCTATGGAATCCTTAATTCTTTAGTATATTGATTCTTACAACTCCTTAACAATGTTACTCATCTATTATAAACCAATCTAAATCAATTTCACCGCTTTGTATGAGGATATTTTATAGGTTAGTGAGCCAATGTACGATAAGCAATCTTTTGCATTCTATTTTCTTTTTTCAATTTCATTTTTGAATTAAATTATTATTATTATTTAGTGTATTCGAATCCAATTCTACTTATGATTCAATAATTCTAATTGTAATTCTATTCAATTGGTAGAGAATAAAAATAGAGTGTATAAACAAAAATTCTTTTGATTATTAAGATAGCCTAACTACTTACGAATTCACATTAATAGCTTCTACTCATACCTAACTCATTTGAAAGCTAGATTTGCTTCTCTATAAGGACCTATAGCTTATTCTTTTCATTATTAAAGAAGAGACTTAACGGAATTCTAAGAAGTATCATTATTAAAGAAGAGACTTAATGGAATTCTAAGAAGTATCTTAGAGAGTGGAAGTAAGCAAGATTTATTTATTAAACCGTTATAAATTGGTTTACCTTTCTTCTTCCCTATACTGTTTAAATTATTGTTTAATTATATGATTGATTTACATTAAGTTATTTCTTTATTTAATCTTATATTGATCCTTATTCAATTGTATTTATTAGATAAAAATAATTATTTAAATTCATCAACACCCAATTCACCCCTTCTTAGATGCCATTAGAGACTAATAAGTGATATTAGAGTATGTCTTTTAAGTTAGTATTTCAAACGAAATTCTAGAATAAATATCATGATGTTATACTTAGCTACATCATCATCATCATCATCATCAAACCAAGGGACAAAGTATTAGTAGATCTTCTTTCCTTCATGGTAATATTTACATCTATTAGAAAACTAGGATGGATTTTTTTTTAATGTTCGAGAGTGTTGATTTGTGGGAAATAGTCTCAAATGGCCGTTTTACTCCTATATAGTTATAGAAGATTAAAACATGCCCAAACTAAAGGAAAAATGAGAAGCTTAAAATAAGATTTTTATTTATTTCAATAGATAAACCCTTTATATATTATTAGGTATCCATGTATGAAACTACTCGAGAAATTTAACACACATTTGATGTCATTATGAGCATACTATTCAAGTTAACTCATCAATATAAATAATTCCAAATGAGATATTGATGAAAGTTTATAAAAAATGTATACAAGATTTATTTACATTACTAATGATGCCAAAGGCTTTAAGAAGACCTACACTAATTTGGAAATGGTGATAAAGTTATTTAGGTTACTTTTAAGGACTTAGAAAACTAAAGTGACATTTATATAATAAGCTAAGGACTTATCAACACTACCATTTAATATTTGATTGGATCTCTCTACACTTATGAAATGAGGCTTAAAAGATATGCAAAATGAGATAACTCCTCAAACAAAAAAAACCTAGAATTTAAAGGCTTAAAGGTGGAATAAAGTAATGAATATGAAACATCCTTAAGCGGAAGCGGTAGTGAAGATATCATCTTTATCACTAATAAATTCAAAAAATTTTTAAAAGGAAAGAATTTCCAGAAAAAAAATTCAAGGAAGATAAGGTTGATTCGAAAGGCAAATCTTTTAACATTATTTTTTTAAATATATGAGAATCTCATGAAGTCCTAATGCCCACTTCTTAAATACAATAAAAACATGAAAGAAATGAAGAAAAGGAGAAGAGGGACAACAACAAGAAAAAAGGTTCATACTAAAACTTTTCTCTCTCTAGGAAATTTTCTTTGACTTCTCTATAGCAATTTACGCTTTTGCCCTTGAAAATTTTTCCTTTTTTGGAAACTAACTCCCTCGAGTGGTTTGTTACCTTCTTGGTACAGACCTTAGGAGCTTCACCATGAGAGGTTTTTACATTAATGGAAAGTGATTTTTTTCCTTTCAATCAACTAAAGGAGTTAAAAGAGCAGTATCTTCTCTAAATTTCTCTCTAGAGGAGTTTCTTAAACTCATCTGAGAAGCTTATGGTGCTAAACATAGATAATCTCTAGCCTAAGCAAGTCTAGATGAGAATGACAAGAATAGGGTTCCCTGTGATGCTTCAAAAGTAGCAAAACAACCTGTTAGATCTTGGAAGAATAGATTGAGTACCTAGTACAACAAAGGCAAACTGAAACATTTCTAGGAAGTGATGATAGATGGAGTTCTCCACCTCCTATAAAGCTACTTAAAGTAGGAGCTACAGTTTGGTCCACAACCTTAGTAGGGATCTTCTAGAGTAGAAGGCCCGCCTTTCCAGTGGTTCTTTCCTAAGCAACAATAAGATGGAGCAAGAAAGGGCTAGAGAAAAAAATGTTGATAAAAGATGGAACCTTATTATTTAAATTCAACTCTGAATTTTTTCTAAATGAGATACTAGAGCAAGGCCCTTGACTCATGGGAGGCCAAACCATGCTCATTCATAAATAGAAGCCATGTATTGAATGTGACAGAGAAAATATAAATAACTTCCCCATTTGGATTAATTTTCACAATGTTCCTTTGGAATTTTTGACAATTAAAGGGGTAAGTTTCCTAGCAAACTCCCTAGGAAAGACAATATGTATGGACTCTCAAACAACTAATATGGAGAGGATTTTCTTTGCAAATTTTTTTGTTAAAGTTAGGAAAAACTTTAAATTATTTGAGAGCATTCTAGTTATGAAATTGGAAGAAGGAGAAATGGTGAGGATTGACATTCCCATCACTTATACTTGGAAGCCTAACAGTGTTAAAAGAAAATGGAAAGCCATTGGGAAAGTTTTCAAGATAGGAAGACATGAATAACTTATAGCTCTAGACATTCCAAAGGATCTTAATAACTTTAACAAAGTAGTGAATGAAGATATAAATACAAAAGTAATTGAGAAGGCTGAGGAGATGAAGGGGACTCAAAATGCTGCAAATTTGATTAATTCACAGCTAGAGGGAAAAGAGAATGACATTATTAAAACAAGCTTGGATAAGTCTTCAGTATCAGAGGAGAATCACTTAGATAAGGAAGAAGTTAAGGATCTTTCTACAAATTGTAGGAGAAAACTAGAAAGAAGAAAAGGGAAAAATAAGCTGAAAGGGGATCAGTCCCCTGATGATAGTCCTTATATGAAATGTTAGAGGGCTAAATGACACTCTTAAAATGTCAACTATGAAGGAGGTTACTTTTTATAAAAAGCCTTGTATAGTGGGAGTCCTCCAAACTAAAATAAAGCTAACTCATTTGTAAAATGGCCTTAAGTTTTTGGGAGCTAAATGAAAAACTCTTTCAAAGCACTTTTTTCATTATAATGGAAGTATTGAATGCCTTTATAATTCAGACAAGGTAGAAGTTCAAGTTTCATATGTAAGTGACCAATTTATGGATTCGAAATGCCAAATTTTTGGTCAGCATTCTAATTTTGAATTGACATTGATCTATACATCAAATTTAGGAAGACAATAAATTCATTTAAGTAGGAATAATAGATCCTTAGTTACTAGTAAGAGACTGTAATTACCCTTATCTTCTTTGGATACAAAAGGAGGCGAGAAGCATAACTTGGGAACTTTTAGTAAACTCACTAACCTAGTTGAAAAGGTTGACTAGGTTATCTTAAATTCACATGTATATTTTTCTGTTGGACTAATAAAGAACAAGTAGACCGATTAATTAGGAAAAAGTTAGATAGAGCATTGGTTAAACAATAATGATTAAACCAATATCTATATTCCTATGCACATTTTAGGGAAAATTAATATTCTAATCACTCTTACAAACATATAGGACCTTCTATCTTTCAAAATATCTAGAGATCCTTTCATATTCTTCATTGTATTAACTCTTAGAGAGGGTTTCCAAGAAGTAGTACTCACGAATTGGAACTAAGAAGTGACAAGTAACAAAGTTTTCCAAACTATGAAGAAGCTTAAACTTGTCAAACTGGCTCTAAAGAGTTTTGCGAGAGATCAAACTAAAATGTTACTGAAACCAATAAAAAATTAAGAGAGGCTTAGAAGAGTTGCTATAAGTTTCCACATAATAACACCATAAGAGTAATGGGAACAAAAAGGTTGAAGAAGCATCAAGAAGCTCTTAATATGCACAACTAAATTTTGAATTAGAAAGCAAGGATTAACAGGATAAGAGAAGGAGATGCAACACCAAAATTTTTCACTCTTCATCATTAACAAGAAGGAACGGAATTAAAATTACAAAGCTTTAAAAAAACACAGGGAATACATTTACTGATCAAAGTAAACTGTAGGAATTGACTAAGAGTCTCTTTATAAATCTGATAAGGATTGAAGAATCCACTCCTAAAAATTTCAATATGAACATATTCTTTGACGATGCTATCATTTAAGATTTGAAGGACTCCATGGTGACTCCACTTAGATAGAAAGATTTCAAAGAGGTTTTATTTAGTTTGCATCCCTTCAAAACTTCAAGACCTGATAGTTTTTCTACTTTTTTCTTTAAAAAATTTGGGATATTATACACAATATTTTTATTAAAGTTGTTATAGAATTTTTTCCTTTTTCTAATATGCTAAAAGAAATCAACAATACTTACATTTGTCTTATTCATAAAAAGAAAAATCGTTCTTCCATGATGGATCATAGACCTATCGCATGCTCTAATACAATCTAAAAATTAATAACAAAGTTATTAGCTAACAGATTGAAGATGGAATTGAAAGAAGCTATGAAGTTGTATATTCAAAGTTGATTTCAACAAAGTTTTTGATACCATTAAATGGAATTTTATTTAACCCTGACTGGTAGCTCTTAGATCTCCAGATCAGTTTGTTAAGTAGATTATGGAATGTATGACAACACCCTCCTTCAGTATTCTTATTAATAGTGCTCCTATCTTTTAGGAATACTAGGGGGATTAGGCAAGAGGATCCTTTATCCATTTACCTATTCACCCTGATGATGGAAAGGTTATCCAGAATGTTTACCAAGCTCACTGATTGGAATGGTAGATTCTAATTTCACCATAAATGTAGAGAACTCAATATCACTCATTTGGTTTTTGGTAATGACCTAATACTTTTAAGTAGGGCCAACATTAAATCCACTAAAATTTTATAACATTTTTAAGCTGTTTGCAGATTGGTCAAGATTGAAAGTCAATGCTAACAAGAGCAATATGTTTATCTATGAGAAATTAGATAGTGTTAAGCAAAATTTTAGGCTTTGGAATTTATACTCCTCCTTTTATATATCTTTGAATCTCTATTACCTCTACTAAACCAAAATTCTATGATTGCATTCCTTTCATTGAATCTTATAATGTTAAAATCAATGCATAGCAGAAAAAGTCTTTATCCATTGCATCTAAGTTTACTCTAATCTATTCAGTCTTTAATAATCTTCTTATTCATTGGAGTGTGCACATTCTTTAGTCAAAGAGAGTCATTAAGGAGATTGAAAGAAATATCTAAGCCTTTCTATGGTTTGGTAAGGCATATAACTCAAAAGGTGCAAAAATCCAATGGGAGGAAATATCCACTCTTAAGAGGAAGGGAACATGGGGATTATTCCCATATCTCTTATTCAAAAAGTCTTATTGATCAAAAGGATTTAGAGGTTACATATTGATAAGGGAGCTTTATGGATCAAATGGATTGATGAATTTTTATCTTAAAAACTAGAACTTCTAGCAGGTAGCAATAAGGAACATTCTTGGAACATTATCTATATGTTAAACTTGAGGAATCTATTATATCGATAGATTAAACATAAATTATGATATGGGATTACATATGGTTCTGGTATGACAATTGGATTGAACTTAGTCCTCTAATATGGAGGAGTGAAATTCTTTATTTAAGAAATTAATTCCTATAGAGTCTCTTCACTAATTTAGCATGGAGAATGGAATGGTAATTTTAGAGGATTCTTTTCTTTAGCAACATATCTACCTCAGCTCCATCATCGGCATTAGGAGGACAACATTACTCAGATAGCTAACTTTAAGGGAATCTTTACTAATTAATATTGTTACAAAATCTATAGCACAAGCCTGAAGGATGTACTATGGTATGATCTACTTTAGAAACACTCCTTGAAGCCCAAAGCTTCTTTGATTACTTGGCTTGTTATAAAGAATAGAATTATAACTAAAGGCAAATGGTTTGGTATATATGGTCCCATTTGTGTATTATGCAAAGAAGCAGAGGAAGATAAGAAACATCTCTTTTTCCTATTAGGTATTCCAAAGTTGTTTAAAGTAGAGTGTTGTAGTTGCTAGTGGAGTTCTACCAACTTATGAATGGGAAGGAGTTTTGGTCTAGGTTATTAAGAAAGTTAAAGAACTTAAGCAAAATTCAGAGCTATTCAAAACTATTTTCACCATACCTATTTACTCAATTCGGATAGAAAGAAAAAACATACTGTACAAAGGTGTAGCCATTGGAAAGCATCAACTAGCTGACAATACTCTAATTTGGATTAGAGAGATCAATGATGGCAAAAAATGTACAAAATAAACTCATTCCTAATATAACGCTTAGATGGAATCTCTAAGTACTTGATTGCTTGTATCTTCTAACTTATTTGTATTCATTATAAGCAATCTGTAACTTGGAGCTCATTATAATGTTACAATAGCTTATGGTAGTGTTAATAAAATTTTTCAATCATATTAAAAAAAAGAAGAAGAAGGCTTGAGAAATAATAATCTCGAATGACTCAAGTGAGTCATAAAGTGAATAATTAGTAGGGGAAATAGCTTATATATGCTTTATAGCAAATGATGATAATGAGGTCTCCAAGGAAATGGATAGTAGATACTCAAGACACATGAATAGTGATTCATCATAATTTATAAATCTTAGAGAGAGAGATGAAAGGTTTATGATGTTTAAACACAATGCCAAAGGTAAGATAACTGGAATTAGTAAAGTAGTAAAGAAGATCACATTATAATTGATAATGTGCTTTTATTACAAGGAATAACGTATAGTTGTTACATGTAAGTTAATTTTATGACAAAGATTATACATTATTTCTAGAGTAGATGATAATAGCAATTCCTTTTTAGGGAAGATGGAAAGTAATATTTATACAATTGATCTTAATAACCATTTTAACTAAATTATAAAGTGATTAATGTCTATAAGTAAAAATGTATGAATTGACATAAGAACTTTGGACATGTATGCATTGATCTCATCTCTAACCTTAAGTCTAAATAATTTTCTAATGGACTTCGAAAAGTCAAGTTTACGGAAAATAAAGTGTTCGATGCTCACTAAATGGCAAACAAACCAAGAGTTCATCAAAAACAAAAAATTTAACAACTTCCACTGTTACAGTTACTCCATATGAATTTGTTTAGACCTATTATAGTTACTAGTATAGGTGGAAAATGTTATGCATTCACCGTAGTTGTTAACTTTAGTATATTCACACTGGGTATTATTTTTGGCTATCTAAGAAGAATGCTTTAGGGCATTTATTAATTTTGTGAAGAGAGTTCAAAGTAAAAGGAAAATCTACATTAAATCAATTACACTTGATTATAGTAGGGAATTTGAAAATAAGTTTGGGCAAAAGTTGCAGTAATTTCATGTCGCATATCCAATAGAGTCTATATAAGAACAATTATGGGTAAAGCACCATATGAGTTTTGGCATTGGAAAAAGTAGAAGATTAACATTTCAAAGTATTTTGTTATAGGTGTTATATTTTGAACATTGAAGATAACTTAAGAAAGTATGATTCAAAAGCAAACAAAGAAAATTTTGTTAGTTACTCCTTAACTATTGACTTTTGTTATTGAAGAATCCATATATATTATTTTTGATTAATCTAACCATTTTGTCTCCATGAAATGTCTTTAAGATGATGATATAGGTCTTGTTAGGGATTTAGATAAATTACCCTGTAAAAAGAAAAAGAATGATCAGCAACACACCTATAAAAATAAATTATTGAATTATGTAAGGAGCATAAGAAGTCTAAGAAGCTTCTAATGGATTGGAAATTTAAGAATAATCATCATCTAAATCAACTATAGGTGATCTTCAATAAGGGTTAAATACTAGATGTCATTTGAGAAATATATTACAGTTTGCTTTTATTTTCCAAAATGAACCTAAGGTTATAAAAAAAAAACCTTATTGATGAAGTTGGCTCTTATTATGAATGAAGAATTTTGCCAATTTAAGGGAAGTAAAGTGTAGACATTAGTACTTATACCTAGAAATTACCAAATTATATGCACTAAATGATTTTTATAAAAAACTAGATGAATAAGGTACAATTGTAAGAAATAAAGCTAGATTGGCGGATAAAGGGTAATATCAAGAGGTGGGAATAAAATTTAAAGAAAATTTTATATCGATGACCAAATTAAATGTCATTAGAGTATTATTTGCATTTACATCTTATATGAATTTCAAATTATTTCAAAGGGATGTTAAAAGTGCATTTTAAAATGGATTTCTTAAAGAGGAATTTTATGTTTATCGATGAGTAGGTTTTAAAAATCATAACGTGCCTAACCATGTATATAAACTTTCTAATGTATTCTATATCTAAAATAAGCTCTTAGATATAGAATGCAGGTTAAGTACATTCCTCTTGAAAAATGGTTTTACAAAAGGAAAAGTTGACATGACACTCTTCACTGAAAAGGGTAAACAACATATTTTAATTTCTCAAATTTATATTTATTACATTATCTTTGGTGTAACTAATGAAAACATGTGAAAAAATTTATTGAAGTGTAACATCCCATCACCGATGGGAAGGGTAAAATGGTAATTTAGAATGAGATATGAGTGTGAAAACGTATCGCGGCATAGTCATGCCTAATATGGCCTCCATATATGCATAAACTGTAATTTTTGTATATGCACATGTTTGTACATGCATTCATGA
>JANVCQ010007513.1:0-13356 GCA_025531925.1 Erythroxylum plowmanianum | reverse complement strand
TTAGGCTCTGCAGCCTTTAACCCATCCACAATGGTCACTGAAGCAGCAGAACAAGCACAGAAATAACAAAATATATGACCACATGTGAGTGATACTGGATCAAATACGGTATCCTGTCACCAAATCAAATACGGAAAGCCCAAATTAGCCATCAAAAGTTTTGCTAAACCATCATAATAACAAGTAAATCTAAACATCGTTTCTCAAAGTGAAATTTAGTTTAATCTGCAGGGAAGTGACTGACTATCTACTCTAACAAAACAGAATCTGAAAGATCAGCAAATAGGGAAAATATGATGCTGAATCCAGGATCTGAAGTATACGTCAGATAGGCTTCATCAACTGCAATTTAGAACAAGAACAGTGCAACAAAAAACCAATAATACATAGCAGCTCTAGATTTGACCGATTAAACTTTCCAAAATCTTCAATTGCTTCTTATGCTTCATTGAATTAAGGTGGGAATTAGACAATAAATTATTGCATAGAAAAAAGAAGTTTTTCTTGATAAAATGATACATTTGAACTTACCAAGCATATAGAACAAGTTAAATCAATGTCAAGCTTGATGGAATCAAAGAGCTCACAAGAAAGTGATGGCTTGCCATCATCAATTGTTAGTGAGCAACCCTCAAACAGCGCAGGAGCCCTCTTTGACTTGACCTGGGTTTCCCTTAAATTAATATGGTAAGCCATAAGCTCACAAAGCCATGGGGACTGAAGGATCTCAATGTGCATCCTCTGAGCCTCAGCCTTAAATGCCTGTCCTTGTTTTGAATAATGAATCTGTAACCAAAGAGAAGGGACATTCAATGCATCAAAATATACTGCATCACAGTTTAGAATTGGTATGGCTATTGTACAATAGAGACTACATACCTTATCGTACTTCTTTAGAATCTTCCGTACTGCAATGGCGTTGATCAGTGCATAGGTAACCAAATCCTTTCCTTCTTGAATTAAGGCAACATGGTTGCCCTGCAGCTTGCCTTTAAACCATATAAAGTATTTCTTAAATCCAGAAGCCAGATGCATCTCAAGCAATTTCTGTGCACGCTCATTAAAACAACCAACCACTGCTGACATTTCCTTGAGAAGGGAAGGAAAAAAGGTGCCATCACACACTGCCATTGAAACAAGGATTAGTAAACAATTGAAATAATATGAACCTTGTCAACATAAAGTACTGCTTCATACATACATACTCATAAAAATAAAAAAGGAAAGACAAAAGAGTTTTAGGACTTGATTCAATTATTCAAAGAAGAGTCCATGCGCGAGCATTGTCATCGTGTAACATTTGCTTCATCATTTTAAGAAAGCTTTGTAGCGGTAGCAAAAGAAAGTGTTCAATTGAACTACGAATCCCCCAAGACCGTAAACTGGAATGTCTGTATCTCCCTTGGACAAAGCAAGATTGCAATAACTAGGGACTTTCATGACTCCTTGATTTCGGTCTATATAAACCAACAAACTCGGGGAAATATGTACTAGATGGGATTTCACTCATATAGTCAGGAGATGAATTTTACTTTCTAGTCTAGATGAAGTTTACTATACAGCATGCAAGGGGAAACAAAACACAGATAACATCTGAAAGTCAGAAGAATAAGCTAAGAAACTCTTGACTTTAGGATATAGAAAGAGACAATTCAATTTCAATCCCAAGGCAACGAATATTTGAGACGATATGGAGCACACTCCCTGGAAGAATATAGTACCTGGACATTGGTTGGGACATGACTTGGCATCCGCAGACCCTGATAGCTCTTGATGAGATTCAAAGTCTTTCCTACACTTCTTCAAAGTCTTTTTCAGGTTTTTGAAACCAAGCCCAGGTAGTTCTTCTCGCTGGCCTTGCATGTACTCCTGATATTTCTTGCAAAACTTCATCTTCTGGCACGTTTCCACAAACCACTAAACCCTTTCTTAATCCGTGAAAGACCCTCATATAATAGACGCTCGATTCTTAAGCCTGTCGACCACAGACTAGTCAAGGAGTGAGAACCCTGTGAATGTTGTCGGATTTTATGAATTTTTTAAAGATTATTTCCGACGGGATATTCACGACAACGACCCTCTCCGTCTCTGCTAAGATTTCACCTGTCTCTGGATGGTAGCCGTAGTTCGTGTTCTTGTAAACATATATATATTACATATAGATATCGACAAATATGTGGGTGGCAACAGAAAATGTCTATTTCTTGGTAATTTCACCTTTTAAGTTTCTCTTCTTCACCTTATTTTATTTATTAAAAAGAACTGAAATTTTCCATTTACGTCATTTTCACTTTGTTTTTTTTTTAATATATCCTCTACCCTCTCAACTTTATCTTGCTCCTATTTTATTTTATCTTAGTCATATATTTATATAAGTCCTACATAAATATATAATTAAGATGAAATAAAATAGAATTAGAATAAAATAAAAGGGACAGAATATCTAAGCGGACATTTATACATAGATGAGTATGATTTTGAGAAATTATTTCCCTTCTTGATAATTTATATTTATTGGATAATATAATTTATTTTTAATATTATTATAAAAAGAATAAATAAGAGAAACATATCCAACACGTAATGGCCCGCAAATCTTCAAACTTCCATTTCACGCAAGGGCGTGGCGTTCACTCTTCAACTGAAAGTGCTTGACGACTCTTAAGATGCGTGATTATCCAACTCCGTATTTATTTCAAAAGGCTCCCCTCCCCCGCAAAAGAAAAACTGGATACAGCTTCGTGGTGCTTATCTGCCACGTGTAGAAAATATATTTGTTCAGTGTCACAAATGATGAGGATTGAGTAGGTGACGGAACTTTCTCCTTTTCAGCTGGGTGACAACCAGTGAGCCGATGCAGTGGATGAACACGATTTGGACAATGTAGATGAACATGGTTATTGTTTTGGAAACTCCTCTCTCTCCTTTTTTTTTTTTTCTCTTTTCTGGTTGTAATATAGATAAGCGTCTGAAACTTAATACAGTCACGAGTATGAACATTGATTAATCAAGACGTCAAACCACCATCTTGCACTATCTCAATTCCTAATTGAATTCAGACGTCATGAACAGACGTATTTTAGCGTTGGGAGATGTAAACCGTGAGTTCACCTTTGTTGTCAACTTGGATACAGTAAGCGTGACCCTATAATATATGAAACTGGGCGGTTGAGCACTGGGGCCGTCACAATCAGACGAGAGGAGAGAGAAAGCAAGACCAATCTTTGGAATTTCTTTTTAAAGGTGACAAGTTCATTAGTGGACGATCCACCATGATTTGTCGAGCAATCAAAATAAGGAATAATAATAATATATTGTAGTATGTTGTGTTTGATTGATCAACCAATTAAACTACATGTGAATGCGTTACTTGGAATTAGTTCCTGTGGCACTATACCATTACGCCGGCTTAGTTGTTGACTGGTTCAATTATCTTCTCCATATCTGAAATCTTTAGTTGAATAAAAATTTAAAAAGAAAATCATTTCACCTCTCATGTTTATTGTGAGGCTCGTTATTAAAAATTTTTAAATTATTAAAATTTATTTAAATATCTATGAAATCTTTAAGATGCCATTATATACATTGTTTAATGAACTATGATAGGCCTCAGCGTGGGAATGGTCCAAAAACGGGCGATGTCCACTATGTAATGAGCCCAAAAGAATAAATAAATAGTGGTGAAGTACCAATGCCAGGTGGCAGCGTCCGGCAGTCGCCAGCTGAGCAAGGTGATAGGGGACCAATCATTATCTCTAGTTCCTTTTGTTATGTCCTGTGCTGCTCGGACACGCTAAGTCAGATACTTTCATCCCGCAACTTCTAGACTTGAAACACAGAGAGAGGCCAGTGTTGTGGCTGTGGTAGAGAGAAATCGAAGGCGATGGAGAAGCAAGTGATGGTGGTGGGGATAGACGATAGCGAGCAGAGCGGCTACGCTCTGGAGTGGATATTGGAGAAGTTTTTCGTTCCTTTTGGTGCCAATTCTCCTTTCAGGATCGTCATAGTTCACGCCAAACCTACGCCTTCCACTGCTGTCGGTCTCGCAGGACCTGGTTTGCTAACTCCCCCAACTTGTGTGCACTTGGTTTAGAAATGAGAATTAGTAATTTGTGTTTTTTGTTTCGTTTTGCTTTGGGTTTTAATTATAAATAGTATATAATTTAGGGGCGGCTGAGGTTTTAGTATTTGTGGATGCGGATTTGAAGAAGATAGCGACTAGAGTTGTTGAAAATGCCAAGGCTATGTGCACCAGTAAATCGGTACCCGTTTAATCACTCATTTTGTTGCTTATAATTCTAATTATAGTTATTGGAAGACTTTATCATTTTTGTATATCATAGAGGTAGGTAATTGTATTCATTTATCATGTTAATTGGGATATGAAAATTGAATTGGTTTGACCAAAAACATAAAACTTGAGTTTTAATTGGTAAAAATGGAATGAGAAGATCTAATGTGGACAAATTTAGACCTTATTCCAAGACTTTTTGCTCATGATTGCTCATCAATTTTGTTGTTATGTCTATGACGTTAAATCCCATAATACGCTCATTAAAGCTATGTCTAAAAGACATTGTTTAGTGATTAACAATGTGTGACATATGACAATGGATTTTATCTGTGATCAGGCAAGATTGCATGATTTGGAATAATTGCTCAATTATTCAGTATCTTAACAGGTGAACGATGTGACTGTGGAAGTGGTGGAGGGTGATCCCAGGAATGTCCTCTGTGAAGCTGTGGAGAAACATCATGCTTCGGTGCTGGTTGTGGGTAGCCATGGTTATGGCGCTATCAAGAGGTACCTTATCCTGTGACCATTTAAAGGCTATAATGCCCCCGTCTAGTTATCAGTTTTTCTGTTTTTTTTTTTTTCAGTCTAATTGATTGATCTCAATGTTATGGAGCTAAAGGTTATAATCTCGAATTCCCTGTGATAGTCTTTGAACTTCACAAATAGAATCAACAAATCCAAAACAGCCCTTTTGTGATTCACAAAGGCAGGAAATACACTCTCAAAGCAGACGGGACCAACAAATGTACCTTAAGCCTATTAATCTCCTTGTTTAACCTACCAAAACCTATATTAGCACCTCCCCGGTCGTATTAACTACCAATGAAGAAAACTTCCTATTTCTAATGGAGCTTGAGAACTGAGATAAAACACTCACTTATCAGACATTTAGTGACTTAAACTATCCTGACACCCTAAGAAATAAATTTTCCAAGTTTATTGAGGAAGATAAAACGATTTAGGAGGGGAAGAATGCAGATGATACCGATCCACTTAACCTTTGTTTTCTTTAGTACAGGATGCAGACTTTGATAATCTATGGCAGTCTTCTAATTTGCTTACTGTTTGGTACCTTGGCTAGTGAACTTCCGTAGCTTCAAGCCTATGTGAATGGTAATACGAGGATGCTAGCAGAGATGTTCTATGTGTACCCTTGGCCAAATATTATGTCTGTAGACATTATATTAGTAGACCTTTAGGTACTGTGGGATTTCATGCTTACAACATCCTTTGAAAGAAAGGAACTATACACTTCTTCGCCTATGATGTAATTGTATTTTATATTCGCAAATCACTGTTCAAAGTGGTGAAGCCTATTGGGACTATAGTGAAACCCTACTGGGTTTACCAGAGTCTACTGTTGCATGTCAAAAAAATTTCAGATAATTTTTTTCTAACAAGAAATCTTTGTTCTTGCAGGGCGGTTCTTGGTAGTGTGAGTGACTACTGTGCTCATCATGCTCACTGCAGTGTGATGATTGTGAAGAGGCCCAAGATCAAGCACTAAGATCATAACAGAAGTATATGCAATATAACAGAGTATTGTGAACAAGAATGTTGTCTTAAAATGTCACTCAAATATCGGTTTTTATGACCAGATTGCATGTATATCTATAATACCATGTATTTATAAACGCAAACCTTAAGGTGGTTGACTTGACTTCCCCTCAGAAGATGCCTTGCTCTCTATTCAAGTTGCATTTTCAGTTTTCAGGGAGTCCATTTGGGTGGATTCAAATTCTTAGCAGGGCCCAGGAACGAAACAATTCATCTGCTTTCCAAGGTTGAAGTAAAAAAGACATTTCATTTGTGTCCGACAGATACCTGGGAACCAATTCCGTTTCATACAGATGTTGAAACACCATCCACATGCAAATGTACAAATTGCTCGACCTCTGACATGCGATAACAAACGACAGTGAATGTGCAAAGTAACTTGGAAATGCGTCCTGACTCTCCAGAAAGCATTGTTAAGCTGTCAACTATAACTGTAGATGCAGGATTCCAATACAAAGAAATGATTCGGTTGAAGGACATCACATAGTTTCCAACATGACACTTATGCTTGCTTCACTTACTGGCTCCTCTCCTTGAGTTCGACAGTCAACTGTGAACTCTCTCACTTTAGCTGTTATAAAGACTGATAAGAATACAGCTGCACCAAAATCATCACAAGACAATTGAATTCGCGTAACTCAGTTCAATTTTACGGAATCTTTTGCATTTAGAAGTGTTCTGCATAAAAAGTTTAGAAAAGCAAGTGCATTTACTTTAATAAATTAAATCGGCAATAAAATGAATGAATACATCAAAATTGTTTTTACCCTAACAACATCTGCAAACGATAATAATTGCAACTCCTTACATTGAAAGTAGTGTTTAAATAAGTTATATTTAAAGGCTTATTGAACAAAAATACAAGAAAGTTAGTAAAAGTCTTTTAATTCAGTTGGTGTTTGACATTATTAATCGCTTAATCATTATTTTAGTGGATGACTATCACATCAATATAGTAAGTTCATTACTTTTGCGGGAGGTGTTCCTCGGGATTACACTGGACCCAACGACGAATCCAGGATTTTAGTCTTGGGGGGGCAAGGAACTTAAACCACAAATTAAGTTTTGTGGTTTATAGTTTTGTAGGGGCTATAGCCCTTGCTAGCCCAGGATTTTAGTCCAGATTTTTAATTTTGTAGGGGCTATAGCCCTTGCTAGCCCCCCCTGGATCCTTTCCTGACTGGACCTGACTTGGAAGTTTTGTTTAAAATGTGGGCTTTACTACCTCGGTCTGTGCGAAACTTTCGGGTGTACTCACAGGGTTGTCACTTGCATGGGACTTGGGTTATAAAAGGATAGGATTGGAGGTGGATTCCTTTGTGGTTATTAATATGCTCACCTCGCCAGAAAAACAATAGGGTATCTGCAATTCATTGGTTAGGGCTATTAAGAAGTTTCTTGCTAGAGATTGGATAGTAAAGCAGAGACACATATGCAGAGAAGCCAATGGATGTGCGGATTGGCTGGCCAATTATGCTCAATCCTTTAAACTTGGAACAATCATATTTCAACACCTGCCTTCAGACTGTATTAAAATCCTCATAGAGGATATCATAGGGATCTCTTTCCCTCGTTTTAGTCAGTAACTTTTAATGTAATTTTCTTATAATGGGAAAAAAAGATGTGAAGTTTTTATATCCATTCTTTATACTCTTTGTTAGGACTTCTTTCTTCTCTTAAACCACCAATTTTATCTCAGCACTCATAATTTCTATAATACGATGATATGCTCTGATACCATGCTAAAATTGAATAACCCGATGTCTCTCATTGAACCAAAGTGTACAAATATATACAATCTTAGGAAGGTAATCACCCCACACAATTCTCCTAATATCTCGTTAACACAGCTGTACAGATTATCCTAAACTACATCAAAAGTATCTCTTCGATCACACTCCAATCTTTGGTGATATGATTGGATATTACAGAAACATATATAGTAATAGATATTACGGCATATCATCATATTACTCTACAAGTTTCAAATTAATTTGGGCATGGTCCAACCAATACATGTGTACAGTTCCATCAACGCGACTCTGCTTGTTGAGCACTTTTTGGTATTTGGTCTATCCAAATGCGCTTATAGGCAGACCACCTTAGCATAATCAAGTCAATCAATACACCAATAGTTTGTAATCATTAATTGAAGCTCGAACTTGCTTGATCTTACATGGTGTATGCCTAGTCTATGCCATAATCGTGCTAGTATTTAGTCAAGGCTTATCAACAATTAGTAAATAGTCCTGCATGTATTAAGGGATTAACAAACCATCTCCACAAATGAATATGACGCCCTTGTCGAAACAAGTTAAGGAAGTAGTTCACGAGGTCTTTAATGATGAACTAAGAGAAGATCCAATCTAGGTTTTGGTGATAACAAAATATAGTTACTATTAATGATTTATTTTTTATGTCTAAAAAGATAGTAATATGGAAGTTATTTAAGTTGCGTATTAATGAAGTCAAGAGATAACGTATGAAGTTCAAATAGAAAAGTGGGAGATCAACTTTTTATAAACTTCAAATCCATTCAAGTGAAGGATAACACCAAAACTAAAGCATAGCAAGTTTATAAACACAATTGTAAATCTTCCGCACCTCCTACTTAGTTATTTTTATGCTTTAGGGCCTTATCATGCATAAATATATTATATTTTCAATTTAACCTTGTATTTTTTAGTATTTTGGTGTATGGTGCAACTTAAAAATTTTAGGTACAGTCCAATATGAAATTTTGATATGATTCAAAATAATTTAGTTTCACTTTCTAATGAATATGATTAGTTTTGGTTAGTATGAATTGAAAATCAAAACTTTGATTTTTACTCGTCATACATATTTTTAAAAAATAAAACATATCATCAAATTATTGGTTTATGCCTTATAACCAATCAGTTAGTTATATTTTAATAACATAATTATTTAAATGAATTCTTTATATATTATAAATAATTATATGTATACGGTAAAATTCATGGGATACATATACATTGCAAATAAAATTATGATGAGATTATAATTATGAGATTCATATTGTATGTATATATTATCCCTAAACTATTTCTAGTCATTATTTTAATAAGACTAGACATTAATATAACATTAAAAAAACTAGTAAATATTATGTTTTTCTGTATGAACTAAGTAATCGATCTCATAGACTAAAGTATGGAGATATTTAAACAAATTTATGATTGCTTACTAGAAAATAAGTTCACTAAACTTCCTCCACAGAAAAAAATTCATTTGGAACATTATTTGTATGCCTATAAAAATTCTCATTGTAGTGATTGTACAAGTGATCCTTTACTTAAGATATCTGAAGTTATCACATATAAGGATTGTTATATTTTGATACTTATTATGACTTATTCTAGTTAAGAGTAGCTTAGTCGATAGTTATTGGATATAACATAAACTATAAAGGGGTAGTTGAGTAATTAATACATGATCACCCTAAAGTAATTAGGAAAAATGTTTTATTTGTTATCGATTAGTATTGATTTGAAAGTTCTTTTGCAAAGGTATAATGATACTTTAAAAGTAGTTTTAACATATTATTAATGGAATCAATTACTAATGATGAAATTGATATATTTGGACTCAAATAAAGTAGACATTAATTTCATACTTATGTATAATTGGAACATAACGTGACGGAAAGATTGAATTATACAAAAAAATCATACCCAAAAAGGTTAACCAAACTCACTTTAATATTACTAAATATTTAAGTAGTCATGATGCATTGCTATACGTCAATCTTGATCTATAGATATAACTTGTTTAATTAGAGAATTAAAGATAAATTAAAGGAGTTTCATTTATTTAATCCTAAATTTATTTCAATTTGATTTAGATAATTTAAATTTATTTTTTAGAGAATTATTATTCTATTTATTTAAAAATAGTTTCTTTATTTATGATTAATAAGTTTCTTGATTTATTAAAAAAGGTATTTCCCTTGATTAAGTTTTGAAAATTAGTTTCATTTATTAATTAGGAAAACAAAGATTTCTTTAATATTTTTAAATTTATTTTCTAATTTATTAATCAAATATTTTCTAATTAATTAAGAAATCAATCTAAAAATAATATAAATAATTTCTTAATTAAAATTAAAGATTTCTTATTTAATTTTAAAAGTGGTTTCGTTTTTAATATTAGAAAATAGTTTTCTAATTAAGTACAAATAATTTCTAATTAGATTGGAAATAATTTTCTAATTGGATTATAATTTCTTACTTGTTGAATTTTGAGAAAAAGAGTTTTCTAAATTATAATAAGTAAGAAAATAATTTATTGAAAATTTTTTCAATTAAATTTTGTTAAAGGAGTCAAGATAATTAAAAATAATATTTAATTGTATTTAAAAAATGTTTTCAAATCAAATTTAATTTCTATTTAGAATAGGAAATTAGTTCATTTAGAAATCAATGAATTTAATCTAATATAATTATCTAACGAGTTGGGAATATTATTTTAGATTATGGATATCAACAATTAGAATCAAATAAAACTTGATATTTCATGCATATAATTTGATTATTTTGTCATGATAAATTGTACGCTTTATTTATATATTTGATATAGATGTGTTGGATGTATATAAATGGTATGTTTTGGATACATGATATTTTACGTGCAATTTTATGTTTGATGAGTTGAACAAATTAAATATCTAGTTAAAATGGTAAGTACGCTTTGAAAATGTGATTTTGCCTTCCATTATTTAAGTATAAAACCAGAGTTATGATTATTGTAAGGTTTGTTAAGTGACTCAAAGCCTACTTTGGAATATTTTATTTTAAATTAATGAGTCCTACTTAATTATATTTATATAATTTGGATGAGTGACTTATGATCATATAAATTTAGAGGCAAAGTTAGAAATAAGATATGTTCTGACAATAGTTGTCACCTAATAAATCTAGGAGTCAGATGAGATGTGATTGACAAGGATGCTATCTGTCTAATTTAAGTTTAGTTGGTTTGTTGAGTGACTCAAAGTTAACTAAATTTGAATGAGATCCTACCCATTAAAAAGGTTAAAGTAATCTTTCCAAATAATATTGAGAGTTATTATTTTGAATAAAATAATGAGAGTAATCAAATACATTATTAAAATCTTGATCTTATTTGGTATTCATAAAGTATAACAAATACTTGCTTTTCTTACATTTATATTTTGTTCCAAATGGAAATTACCTTTATTTAGAATAGTTGATACTAAATTAGTGAGCTTAATTTTTTGGATATAGGTCAAGTTTAAAAGAAGTTCTTAAAATCATATAGAAAAGTTATACATCCATTATGCGATTGTGTTATTAATCCATGTTAAGGATTTGGTATTAAAGCTTTCGAGATATGTAAAAATCATATGAATGACAAAATGTATTGATATTTTGAGTTGATTATTATCTTATTAACTTTGATGACAACAAGTAAGATTTATGTCAACACCATGATATTAAGATATAAAAGATTGCATGGAGTATAGTTGAAAGGTATAGACCTTAATGAAATTATTTCATTCAATTTACTCTATAAAAGCATAAATGTGGACTACAATTGAAGGCATTTGCTATAAAATGATAATAAATGTCATTTAAATAAAAATGATTGCATGGTTTTTTGTTTCAATGTGTGATATAATAAAGATCATATGTATTTCTAGTTCATACTTATGAGTATATAATACTAATTGTGAATTCAATGTTACTATGATGTTTAAGACGTGATAAGAAATAAATTGTTAAGTAGTAGTTGCTCTAAAGTTATTCAAATAGTATATATATGTTAGATGAAAGGAGACTTATTCTTAACATAAATGACAAGAATACAAAGTTGGATAATGGATACTATCCTTTTATGCCATGATGGCTAAATCAACATGATGAGAATCATAAAGTTACATATAAGGATATATGTATCCTTTTAATTATGAATCATATGGAACTTGTGAAACTTACTTAATTGAAAAATAACCAAATCAACTTTTAATGAAATGATGGATGTGTTGGATGTGATAACAATTCATAAAAGGATGATACTTTTATTTCATTATATTATTCATTCCAAGAACTGGCAAAAGGCACTAGAGGTATATGAGGAGATTAAAGATTGTAAATTGAATTTAACAGCCTCAGCTGTAAGTGCTTTGATTACAACCTTATGTAAGTTTGTGGACATTTATCATTTAAAAACAATAGGGAAATTTTTAGTACAATGGCCCATTCGGTGTCAACTAATTTAAGCTTTCATATATTGTTATTTATTGTCAAATTTTTTTATTATTCACTCTTAGAATATTTTTTTCTGTCAAAATATTCTTGTGGGTCATTCGAAAATAACCTCTCTAAGGCTACATACATTGGACCTCCTTAGACTTCGCATTTAGTAGGATTTTTATTGTTGTAGTCATATTTATTAAATGAAGTATTGATTCAAAATTTTGGAAAGTTTCGATTGTTGATATCTAAGTAGAAATTGAAAATTGAATATGCTAAATCACTTCGATGAGATCAATGTGGTGAGATATAAAATTTTTGGTTATCTATAGGAGATGATATTCTTGAGTAGATACCTCCACAACTAAATTTCATAATAGCATAGATTTGTATGAAGAGGAATATATAATATGAGATATTTTATTGATGTATTATTTAATTTATGAAATATTTATGCCTAGTACTACAACTTAACTTTGATAGTTCTAATTAAATCAATTAGTAAGATTTCATATTAAATATGAAATGGTAAGACTTTGAAAGAGTCAAAATTAATGATTTGGGGATGTGATGCATAGTTGAAGCATATATTATCCACTAATTTGAGAACTAAACTGGATAATAAAAGGTTGTGAGATAGCCAAAATGTTGGATATAATCTTACAAACCTATCAAACACATGTTTTGTTTTAGTGTATACTTTTAGAAGAATGGTTCTCAAAATAAGTAGTGATATTAAGATAAAATTTGAAAAGTTCCAATATCATAACAATACATCAAATTGGAACTAATGCCTTTTTAGTACATTTGAGGTATAATTGAAAGGTAATGAGATGTTGAAACATTCATTTTCATGATAAATTCAAAGAGTTTGTTTTATTGATGAATGCGAATTTATCATGTCTACAAGAAATTTAATGAAAGTATAGTTGTCCTCTTCACTGGGAGTATATAGAGACATATTGTTTATAGAGAACAAAATTTGTTTTTTCAATTGTTGAAAATATAATTGTCCATAAATGGTTCATATTGGATGTGAAAATGTAATTGGATGTGAAAATGTAATAACTCAATTATGGGAATTAGATGTATAGAGATAAATATGGAAGTTGCTTACCTATTATACTCCAAGTAAGTAAATAAGATGTTTAATGTTGGACCCCGATTTTTAAGTGGAACTTAGAAATTTTCATTGAAAAGAAATGAGTGTTATTATGTATATGTTTAGGTATAAAGGTATTTATACCTAAAGGAAATTGATAAGAA
>JANVCQ010007502.1:0-13356 GCA_025531925.1 Erythroxylum plowmanianum | reverse complement strand
TATAGAGGCTATATGGTGTATGTTCATGCCGAGATATAATTCAATACTCCTAACCCGTCCCAATTTACTAAAATACCTTTCCCATCGGTGATGGAATGTTACACTTTACATCTACTATGTTACCAATAATTTGGATTTAGGGATATGTTGTATCTTATTAGTTCGTAGAAAACTTCCATGCATAATATGAACAGGTAAGGGGATATTCGAGCCCCGTCCTTAGGTCCTTTCCTTAAAATAAAGGGCATTATAGGTTCCCCATTTATAAGTACACTGAATGAGGTAGAGGAGATACGTTGTTAATCCGTTCTCTAACTTTCCTTAGAAAGCCAAACATTTTAAACACTTGTATCATTAAATCCCAAATGATTATGTTATAAGCTTCATATAAATATACTTTCAAGGCATAATTTTGTAGTAAATGCTTCCTCTAAACAACTCTTAAGCTAACAAAACATTGTCCTCAATTAGCCTCTTTCTAAAAAAACCCCTTCTGTATCACTTATCAGTTCACCTTTCTTATCCTTGAAGCTAGTAGTTTTGATATGACTCAGATGAAGAATTGTTCTATCCTTGTCAAGGTTAAGCTTTTGTTGTACTAGTTAGAAATTGTCCTTAGATCTTATCAATCAGAGGTTAGAAATCTTTGCAAGTTGTTCTTTTTAAGGTAATTATATTCCCCAAATAACTAAGAGGTGGTGATTTAGATTGCTAACATATAAGAGATGAAAACTAAAAAGCATACTATTGTGCACTTTATATATGTTAATGTAAAGGCCTAAGAGCAATTTAAAAGTCTATAGAGTTGACAATTTTGCACTAAGTAAATAAGCTTTATCTCTATTTATCCAATGAAAATAGTTCAAAAACTAAAAGCTTTAAGGGGGTTTAATATGAAGTCCTAACATTATTGATTTCTCTTTACTAATGTAGTTGTATTGTTTTTTCTTTAATAGTTTAATTTATCACATCTTATTTCTTAGTTTATCAGTTAATTAAGGTTAATAAACGTAATGACATATAGTTTGAAGACCAAAATTGAGTTGTAGTTACTGGTGGATACAGAAGTGTAATTTTATTGCAGGAATGACCCTTTTTTGAAAAAGAAGACGTCCATTTTATAGGGAAAATTCTGTCAAATTTTCAATAGGCTCCTCGTATAACTCATGACCTTTATTGATTATAATATTTCAAGGCAATTGTTTTAATATATCCTGCTTTGTAAAATGTGAGCATTTTTGGGAATAGATTGTAAGATCTCAATTGTTCGCAGTACTTATATTTTTAAGGAGATTGAAGAGAAGCTTTCGCAGGTATTAAAATGACATTCATATCCTTATAACTATGGATTTCAAGAATGATTTTTGAGACATATTGGAAAATGACATTTGTATCAGTTTCTATATTTCTCATTCTAGGTCTATCATCATTATCTTCCTTCACGTACTTCAGGAAGATCCTTCTATCGTTTGGTTGAGGTTAGTGATTTTTTTTATTACTACATTTTTTGAACTTACCTTTATTGGGTATTTCTTTACTTTTCATGTGCAAATTATTACACGTATCTTTTTTAAATTGTATATGTTAAAACAATTTATTAAAATAAGTATTCATATTGTTATCAATACTTATGAAATTTGAGAGTAGTATATATTTTGAGATTAGTACATAGTTAATATAAGAGTTTTAACATTAATTATCTTCTAACATATATGATTACAAACATATATGTTTGATGTTAAGTTTTCAAATTTTTTAGATCTCAACCCATAAAGCTTAACCCATAACTTGTGATCCATAGTAACTATGAGGCTTATCGGTGAAAAATACGAGGAGTCTAGGGGTCACAACGAGAACTTGTGATCTTGATTCACATGTTTTACCTTAGGTGTTTTGAAATTTTTTGCTAACATGAATGATACTTACTGTGGATTCATTGTTTTAAATTAACAGTTGTCCAGAAATGAGTTTTCAGGTAGATTTTGGATGTATAGACGAAAAAACTGTTAATGGTTTCATTAATCCTGAATTTGTTAAGGGAGTAGAAGCTTTTATTCATTATGCATGTTCTCAACCTGCATATATGGATGGGCCAAAGATTAGATGTCCATGTAAAAAATGAAAACACAAATGTTTCCTTACTATTGATGAAGTTGATGGGCATTTGCTGAGAAAAGGATTTGTCCCTAATTATTTTGAGTGGACACGACATAGGGAACTCGACATTTCTAGCACCTCAAGGGGTAATCAAGTAGAATTGTCTGTCAACCTAAATCAGTATGAAGGGGGGATTGGATTTACAACAAATTATGTGGAAGAAACTAAAAATCCGTACATGCTAATGGTTTATGATGGGGTAGGTTATACCTTTGAGAAAATAAGGAAAATCTTGAAGAAGAACCTAACCCACAAGCAAAACAGTTTTGTGACTTACGACAATCAGATGGCTGAGAATTATGGCCAAATTGTGAGACAATGACCCAATTGTCTTCAATTGCTCGAATATTGAACGTAAAGTCTGAAGGGCATATTTCAGATTGTAGTTTTGATAAAATTCTAGAATCGTACAATGAATTAATGCCTGCTGATCATACAATGGTTGATAGTTTTTACAATATGAAAAAACTTATTAAGGGTCTTGGTTTGCCTATTGAAAAGATTGATTATTGCAAATTGGGATGTATGTTGTATTGGGGAGATGATGTGGATTTAGAAGAGTGCAAATTTTGTGGCCAATCTAGGTTTAAGCTTAGAAAGCGTTCAATGAAACAAAAATTAGTACTATGGAAGTGGATGTATTATTTCCTGCCAACTTCAAGACTTCAAAGTCTTTATGCTTTTGATGTTACTGCATCTCATATGAGATGGCATACTAAACACGAACAGGAAGATGGAGTAATGAGTCATCCATTAGATACACTGGCATGGAAGCATTTCAATGACACCCATCTTGATTTTGCAGTTGAATGTTGAAATGTTAGGTTAGGATTGTTGACAGATGGATTCCAACCTTTTGGTCAATCAGGGAAGTAATATTTATCAAGGTCAATCATAGTGACTCCTTATAATTTGCCTCCTTGGATGTGTATAAAAGAGGCATATATGTTCTTGATAGTAATTGTGCTAGGGCCTACAAATACGAAGCATCAAATTGATGTGTTCTTACAACCATTGATATCTGAATTGCATCATCTGTGGGAATATGGCGTTCAAACATATGATGTGTCTCTGAACAAAGTTTTGTGTTGAGGACGACTTTGATGTGGACCATTAGTGATTTTTCAACATTTTCCATGTTATATGGATGGAGCACAACTTGAAAATTGGCTTGTTCTTATTGTGACACTGATTCTAATGCATTTTATCTTCCAAACGGGGGCAAAATATGCTGGTTTGACAATCGCAGAAAATTTCTTCCTTTAGATTATCCATTTAGGTGTAATAAACAAAAGTTTATTAAGAATAGGATGGCCAAAACACCTCCTCTTCCTGTAAAAGTTGGTGAAGAGATTTTGCAACAGATAGAGGAATTAGGCTTGTTAAAAGTAACATAATTGAAAATCGAAGAATTAAATACAAGCATTAGTCAAAACTTTGGTTGGAGGAAACGAAGCATATTTTAGGATTTGCCATATTAGAAAACGAATTTGATACGTCATAATCTAGATGTTATGCATATTGAGAAAAATATTTTTGACAACTTGTTCAATACCATTATGAACATTGAAGGGAAGACAAAAGACAATGCAAAATCATGAGTTGATTTGTAATTTTTTTTGTAGAAGGAATGAATTACACAAATATCTTCGCACCGGTAAATATCTGAAAACTTGTTACACTTTGGATAAAAAACAAAAGGAGCTTTTGTGTGAATGGTTGAAAAGTCTGAAGTTTCCTGATGGTTTTGTTTCAAACTTGGCTAGGTGTGTGGACCTGAGGAAGTACAAACTATTTAGAATGAAAAGTCATGACTTTCATGTGTTTATGCAAAGGCTAATTCCAATTGCATTTTGGAAGTTGCTACCAAATAAGGTTTGGGAAGTAATAACAAAGTTAAGTATGTTTTTCAAAAGTTTAACATCATCTGAATTCAAGTTGGCGGACATGGAAAAACTCAAAAAGGAAATTCCAGTAATTCTATACAAGTTAGAAGGGATTTTTCCTCCAAGCTTCTTTGACTGTATAGAGCACCTACCTGTGCATTTAACACACGAGACAAAACTAGCTGGACCATTTCAATATCAATGGATGTATCCATTTGAGGTAAGTCAAGAAACATTATTGCCATAACCATATTATTATATTTTTATGAAAAAAATTGTAATAACCAGTTTCTCCAATATAGGTATTTGCATCACTTAGAAAATGTGAAAAACAAGGCCATACTTAAAGGATCGATATGTAATGCTTATTTAGTGGAGAAAGCTAGTACATTTTGCGGATATTATTTTGAGCCGCATGTTCATACAAGAGAAATAAAAGTTCCTCATAATGACGATGGGGGAGGAATCAATGATGTTGATGGTAACTTGTCCATTTCACATATCCTGGCCAAACATATGGACATCTAACAAGAATAATGTTAATAGAGGAAGAAACTAAGGCTGGACATGGTTACATTTTATTGAACTATCAGGAGGCTCAACCTTTCGTGCAGTAAGTTGAACATGATTATTTCTTCCTTTAGATTTCTGTGCTGCTCATTATCGAAATACATAATAATGTATTTAGATTATACGAGGCATTGTTACGCGACATAATGCCGAAAAACACACAGGATGATATAAATAAAGAAGTTGGAAAACACTTTCCTCGATGGTTTGAGAGATATGTAAGTTCTGATTTGCAACTATTCTAATAGTTCAATACCATATTTAAGTATTCTCAAAACATTATACATTAATGGTATGATAATTTCTTTTATATAGGCTGTAGAAAATCCAATAGAGAACAAGTTCATTAGTGATCTTTCAAAGGGACCTCTGCGAACTGTTAAATCGTATCCGATGTATTTCGTGCATAGATACAAATAACATACAGAATATCATGGGTATAGCTTGGGAATAATAAATAATGGAGTTGCCATACAGGGAGAATTGATGTATTACTATGGTAAAATAATTGAAATACTTGAAGTTGAGTACCTTACTTTGCCAATTAAGTGATGTGTGATATTTAAATGTGACTGGTATGACCCGACTCCAAATGTTGGAATAAAACTGCATAGTGGATACAATCTAGTTAAAGTCAACATAAGGAGAAGATTGAGACAGTTTGAACCTTTCGTGTTAGCAATGCAAGCGAAACAGGTGTGGTTATATTCCTTTTCTAAGCTTACAACGAGATAAGATAGATCGGTTGGCAATTTGCAAAGTTAAACCTAGAGGTATTTTCCAATTACATAGAAAAGCAGTGCAGAGAGTTGACACTGAAGCGTTTCAGGAAGATGTCACTTTTATAAATGCATTTGTGACATATGACGATAATGAACCTTTACATCGAATGAATTTGTTGAAATTTCATCTGGAGAGGATGGCGAGCGTCAGAGATCTCAAGAGGAGCCCGAGTTTGATTCTTATTCTTCCGAAGAAGAAGATGATTGTACTTTACAAGTAAGTTATGATAGTGATTAAATTATGTTTGTAATTGAATTTTTTAATCAACGTCATAAATTATTTCCTTTTCAGTATATTATGTAAAGAATTTCACTGAAAATCTTATTCAAGGAATGTCGACATAGCGACTGGTTCTGAATGGTAGTAATTCCTTTTGTTGGGAGGAATGTGGCAAAATTTTTCCAACTGAAGGAATAAAGTATGTAGAAAAAATTGCCACTTCATATAGTAAGGTTCGTTTGCCTTCTATGGCCGATCTTTTACTTCAAGGTGTTTAGTATGATCTGGATAAAGTCTCTTTCCTTATTATGTACATCTCATTTCCTTTGATGAAATTATTATATATATTCATATTTGATGGTCTATACTACATGTTTTAAACTTCCTTAAATCTCGAAGATGACATGTATGCCGATAAAGGTGAGAGCGATGTCATAACAGTATGTAAAGGATTAGGGAGATTGGTTCTTTTGCAAAATTTGTCAATTCCACAAACCTCGTTTGGACATTCACATATGCATTAATATCCATTTTTGGCTCGCTTAATCATTTTGTAATATGACATTATGAAAGTTATATACTGATTGTGTTTTCAGTAAATCAACTCCCGCTAGTAGTTTACCTGGAGAGTTAGTCTTTCATATGAAGATCGATGATGCATTCACTGTATCCTCTATAAGTTTAACTATAGCAGAAACACTATTGCAAGAAAGTGTTCAAAAGCGTACACTTAAGGGAGGAAGTATCACTGTTTCAATTGGTGCTTTTGAGCATGCCATGACACTTCTCAGGAATCTAGACATCGGGGACTCATTTACCTTTACCGAATCCCATGTCACATGGAATCAAACAAAATAATTATATCATTTTGATTTATTATTGCAATATACTAGATAAGCAACTTAACTTTGATATATTGTTGTATCTGTAACAATTTGTCCTATGCCTTATTGAATGAGGGTTGTTATTGTTTTTGTTCTACAATTGTTAACTGTCATTTTCGTCGTCTGTACTTGAATATGACATTAAACAAATTGCCTTATTTGCTTTTCCATATATTGTGTCAAATATTGAATTCAAGTTCTTATATAAGTAGAAAATTCGATAAACAATGATTTTCAGGTAAAAGTATGGGACTAAAGAGACAACATGAGGTAATGCGGCCCAGGTTTAGAGGCATGATCGACAGCACTTGCTATGTAGGTGGATCATCACATTCTACAGCTCTGACTAACTCACCTTCTCCCCCTCCAGGGCCTACAGCTGCAGATGAGGCATCACCTACTGCAGTACATGCTACACCATCAGTATCCCCATCCCCAACTCATATATCATCCAATACCGCTTTATCGGATCCGTAGGCCTACAGCTGAGGGACCAGATAGAAGAAAGTACATAACAATTGATGGCACCCTATAAATGAAATCACATTAATGACTATTTATTTTTAAGTAAGTTATAGGTTTATCAATTTTTTCATTGTATCAAATTACTTCTTATATTAGGTTGGTTCTGTCTAGACCGTGCTCTAGAAATATGACTTCTAAATTTAAAGAACACATTAATCGTAAGGGTTATGTGTGGAAGAATATCTCTCAGGCAACAATGGAATTTTACTTTTAGGAGTTTGAGATACAATAAACATTTAGTTTTGTTTTATATTGATTTATATACACTAATTACATAAATATCATTACATGATAGTACCTTAAATTTTTTCTTCTTATTTCAAAATTTTTTTTTGGGATTCTAGTATTGACGCCATCATATATAGACTATGAGAGAGGGGAGCTCATACACGTTATCGTGGCTTTATTGGTGCGATACACAAGGCTGGTATACGACTGCGTTATATTTTGAAAAAAATATAGAATCGATGGTAGGAGTATTGGAGAAGCATTGCGGCAATGACAATCTCAGGGTGTAACTCCACCAACAGACATAGAGGCTCGGGGGGAGAGAGTCTTCTCGTACATACGGTAGGATCAGTAGCCCACCACGAGTATGCACAGAATTTTGCAAGTATCTAAACTTCACACTTATTTTATACATGTTTTACTTTGTTGTATTATAGACAATGGTAATGGTATAAATGCGTGGTGCCATATATGGCTGTGTTGATTTTTTTTTAATTTGTTCAACAGGGGGACATATCATAAAATTAGAGGAAACTCTGCTGAAATTTTTATTAAATATAGTTCACATCTAAATATTTAGATTAAATATGCAGAAAAAGTCTTTGGGTATTCCTCCTACACCTACTCAACTGTTTTTGCATACTTACACCAAGAAGCCAGACGGTGTGACATTTGTCAACAGTCGATGTAAAGAACTGAATGCATGTGAACTTAATGCCCTATTATTATTTCTTTTATAATCATTTAGTTTTACGATTATGAATAATCCCTTACTAATGTAAACATTGGTTCCTAATAGAACCAAATACAACAAACCATTCAATAGCTGTCTCAGGAGGAACAACCTGTTGATGAGACTCAGACGTACTTTGATATTGTTAGTGGTAGGGATCATCTTGGGCCGATATTTGGGCTAGGTTCATTTGCGAATACTTGTTATTCACAATCTTTGATGTCCAGTACAGCAACATCTAGTAGACAAGCACAATCGTCGGAAGTCACTGAGCTTCGGGCCACAGTAGATATATTGATGGAGAGGATGACTCACATATAAGAGAAGATGGACCAAATGGCTCACATGCAAGAGCAAATGGAGCAAATGACTCAACTGAGACTGGAGCTAGAGCAGCTGAAGGAGAGGGGTAGCACCTCAGAGCACTCTCCATCACCAGGACATTAGGATTGTTGTAGTCATTTGCTTTCAATTACAAAGATATGTTATATACACTTTAATATTTTTATTATAAATTAACAAAATTTCAACTTTATATCACCAATTAACTTTTGTTTGAACAAATTAAATATATAAACAAATAAATTTAATATGCACAGATAATTCACAACTATTGACATTATGCACTTTCATAAAATCATCAAATAAAATTTAATGTCTGAATTTTTAAAAAAATTATAACTTCCAATTACCGACAAATTATAGGAAACTATCAAAAAAATGTTTAAATATTACCAACGGAATAATGAATTCGTGAAAAAAAGTATCTCTATATTACCGAAAAAATACATTATACCATTGGTACATTGTTTGTTTTATTTACCGACCGTTTCTGTTAATCTGTCGGTATATTTACAATGATTTACCGACAGTTTCCTTAATTTCGTCAATATATTTTACTGACGGAAGGCATATGACATTTTTGTAATTATAGTTACCTACGCTTGTATTAGCGGCACTTTTATCTGTCGTTTAATTCCGTCGGCAAATATTAATACCAACAGAATAATTGGATTTAGCGTCAGTTATTTCTGTGGGTAATTCATTGATTTCTTGTAGTGATTATGTCTCTCTTAAGCTGTGTCACTTACGCCTTGCCACATAAGATCAGCTGATGTGTATATAGATATTAATTTTTTTTATTTTAAATTAATTAATTTATTTTTAATTATTTTCCTAAAATTAAAATTAAAACCCAAAATTTTCCTTAAAACCTAACCCAATTGAATCCCTAATTTTATCTTAATTTTCATCCATATTCAACTATACTAGATTCTTCCTTGCTTTTTAACTATCGAGTATTGATGGGAATGGGTAGAGAAGAGAAGCACAATAGCTAATCTAATTATTATTTCTTTTTTCAGTCTTCAGGGTTAGATTCCTACTTTGCGTCTTATATAAGTCAGTGTTATACTAACTCATTTAAAATGCAATGTAATGAATGCAGCAGTCTGGACACACAACATATAGACTGTAATTGTTATGCAAGTAATAGATGAGGACACATGATCTGTAATTATTGATCCAGAGAGACTTTCCATGATCTATGAACTTCTCTCTGTTGTACTTCGAGATACTAACCATTCCAAGGGAACCAAAATGGTGGTGTCTTACGGATTAACTCACACAGATAAAGGACTTCACCAAAGGATGTTTGCAGATAAGAATAATGAACATGCTCCTCTTCTCTACTCATTCCCACACTAGCTTGAAGTTCTCTACTGCTTTAACCATATCATTTTGGTCGTCTATGTAATACATAGTATAGACCTTATTATGTATCTAGGATCAAACATGAAAGGATTAAAAACAAAGGTAATGCAAAATACCTGATTTCTATTCCATATCTGATTCTGATGTCGTTTTCAGGCTCCAAACGATCACGAATATCCTAGGACCTTTTAGGAAAGTGTTTCCCAACACGAGGTTTAGGACTTTCTACAGTTTTCTCAATACTTAACCTCTCTTAACGGGTCAAAGATTCCTTATGCTTACGATTGATATGAGCAACTGTAGAAGACCTTAACTTTTATATAACTTTCATATAAGGCTTCCCCATAACAAGGCCGATATAGGTCTGGTCCACACTAATTGGGATCCATTTTTCACTCAAACTTCGATCCATTAATCTAGATCATTTATTAGGTCACTTTATTATCTTTATCTGGATCAAATTGTGTAACGTAACTGATAATTTATTGAAAAACTGAAAAATGCAATTAATAGTTGTCCAACTTTACAGGAAAGGACAAAATTGTCCAACATTCTCCCCTTTGGACAAGCATTAATTGCAGTTTTGACTCTAGTTTAAAAATAGTTTAAAAACCTATTAAGCCACGTTACTAAATTAATCGACTAAATTTAAAAACAAAACATTCAATCTAAAGATAATGAAAGTCCATCATTCTATCCTACAAGGCTTTCGATACCGAAAAGTATCAAATACATGTGTTATATGCAACATAGATTTAATACAATCACGTGTACCTGATACCTCACTAACCTAAATGAGAAAATAGAGTGTGGCAAACTAGGATGATACCTTTATGATCTAAATTATATCATCTTCGTTTGTAGGTCTCGATTTCTCCAACTTTATGCTAAACTGCTTATGCTAAACTATAATAGAGAAATCATGTTTTCTCTCACTAAATGCTAAGCAACATTAGAGAAAACCTTTATGTTCTCTAACTGAATGCTAAACTGCATTAGAGAACACCTTTATGGGATTAAAAACTTATATATCCCTATGTCATGTTAAATTTATGGATACCCATACTAGAACTATATACGTATAAATGACATAGGCACATGGTCAATTTGTATATATGCCCAATGACCTTTACATGCTTAAGATAGACACAAATCTTAAAACTTTCATATGTATTACGACAATGTATGACAAACGTATTTCTGAGGATAAACGATGATCATCTTTATTGATGAACTATCATACTATCATAATACATCAAAATGTACAAATATACATGGAGCAAACATAGCGATCCCCTAACTAATAGTGTCTAAAGATGTCAAAACACCCATATTACTGTCACAATCACAAGTGGGTGAATTCCTTTAGTTAAAGGATCGACTTACAGTTCCTCAGTTCTTAAATGCTCTAAACCTTAATGTCATCTTTTTGTATCAACAACCTTATGACCAAATGATTGATCTTTAAATGGTAAGACCCTATGATATTCTTTGTTGTTATTAAACAACACGGCAAGAAGATTACCACAATACAACCAAATGGGTCTAGCTACTAAATCAACCACAGACAACTCAAAAATCAAGTTTTTGAGCTAAACCATATATGAAGTAGCCCCATAACATGCACTCTGCATGCATAGTCGAGGAAGTTACCTATATCTTCTTAACCTTCCACGACATTGTACCATCTGCAAACTTAAAAACTGTAACCTTAAGAGGACTTTCGAACATTCGAACATATAGCTAAAATCTAAATCTGAATTCCCCACGAGGTTTAGTCTATTGACTTTGTTATATGTCAATATATAATCCTTAATTCCCTTTAGTATCCCAGCACTCGCTAGACTGCATTCTATGAGAGGTCTTATGAGTGTTGAGATCTGTCCTAGTGAATCTGAATACTTAGGACCGAAGATGCTACACTAAGGTTCTTTATGTCAAAGTTCTTGATCAAAAGTTGCTTAACCTCATACAACATGGTGAAGTAATTTGATTTGAGTAATATATCATCCATATGTAGTAATAGGAAGATAACTTTGCTTCTCTTAACCTCATAGTACTAGCATCTTTTTAACTTTTTTTCCATGAAGCTGAAAGAGGCCACAACCTTATCAATTGTAAGGTATCACTTTTAGAAGGTTTGATATAAAACATATATTGACCTGCATAACTCACAAACCATGTCAATTCTATCTGGATCTTGAAATCCTTCAAGTTGTAGCATTAGACCACTTCATAAAGGTCTTTGCTTAGAAAAATGATTTTGACAGTCATCTAATGTAACTCTATATCATCATAAGCTACAATTGCCTTCAGTACTCAAAATGTATCCTACGAGGATATAAGAGAAAAGGTAACTTAAAAGTCAACCTTTCTCACTGAGTGAATCATTTGGCAACTAAGCAAGTCCATAAATCGTTGAACTTTATCTTGAAATCCTTTAGGTCCAAAAACTTCATTTATAGCTAACGAGTTTACAGTTCTGATGCAAATCAACTAGCTTCCAGACCTTACTATGCTCTATAGCTTACATCTCGCCATTCATTACATCTTACCACACTTCTACATTGGGTCTAGAAATAGCTTTTGTAAAAGTAACTAGATCCGTAACATCTCTAATAAAATAGTCCTTTACACCTGATAGACTATGTAATCATATGGGGTAGCAAGTCATGTCACTCTAGTGGATTTACTTAATTATATTAGATCTTGTACCCCCAAGAACCTCTGTGTCTATAGGTATGGGTTCATGTTCCTATACAGGCACGGTACAAAGACCTAGATTCATCGGATCTAACTGTATGAGTAGCAGGTATATGATAACTATAGCATCTACCCTGCTATCATCTGAACGGACAATGAGCCCACTATCATCATAGACATGGTATTCCAAAAACTTAGTTGTTTATGAGTCCACTATTATGATCCCTCCTTCTCTATAGTAAAAGCTATAGCCTTAAAATGGTGGAGATATCTTACTAAATAGCAATGAGGGGAACGAGCATGCAATCTATCTTTGTAAGGATTATATTACCTCAGTAGGGCAACCCCATGCACTAATGTGTGCAAAGCTAGGTTTTTAAGCTTTTAGATAATAAGGTAGATTAGTCCTGTTCTGCATTAACTTCTTTAAGTCCTTTAGGGTGCAGTTATGCACTTCAACAACACACCATTTTGCTTAGAACTACTCCGCATAGTAAATTAAGTCACCATTTTAATTGAATCCAAATATCTAGCAAAGGACCTTTTAAAGTCCTGAAACACCATGCTTGCCATGATATTCTCCTCTTCGGTCAAATCTGACTGTCTTAATGAACTTTCCCAAATGGTTCTCAACCGTAGGTTATTAAACAAAAACACATAACTGTTGTTGGACCCCGTCTCTGAGGCCCAACATTCGGACCCAAAAAAGCATGGAAGACACAAAACCGACCACAAACTGACCTCAAATAAAGAAACTTGCAATTTAAAATTCAGATTGCCTTTTTAAGAGAAATAATGTTCCCTCTGTTCTAACAATTCCAACGCCACTGAAAACGTTCAATTTGGATTAGAAATGAAGAAGTTATGGTTAAAATACTATCTTAAAGAAAATAGTGAAAACTGACCCTCTACTGACTTCATGTCGGAATTTGAAAATTTTAGAGGCTAAATTGCC